>NW_020769404.1:952803-967306 GCF_900518735.1 Pseudonaja textilis
GCAGTGTTTTTCCAGACGTGGCCCCTTTAAGACGGGTGGACTTCATCTCCCAGAATTCCACAGCCAGCGCAAGGAAGCTGGGTAGAAATCTGCTGGCTGTGGAATTCTGGGAGATGAAGTCCACCCGTCTTAAAGGGGCCACGTCTGGAAAAACACTGCAAGGGTTACGCATTTCTAAAATTTAGAAATGGCCAAAGGGAGGTTCCTTCTACTTATCCATGCCTCAAAGAGGCTTGGTTGTCTTTGGGGGGCCCTGGGAACGTGGCAAGTTTGGACCCGGCCTGCTCCTTCTAAGCAGAACTTGGAGCCCCACTTGAAGACCCCTGCTCCACCTGAGCCCTGTCCTAGGGGTGCAGAAACCACTGTATTGATGGGGGGAGGTGCTTGTCACGCAGGATATCTACCCTAACCCTTTACCTGAATTTGGCACACCTGTGCCCTTCATAACACTCGGATTTGGGAATGGGTGGAGCAGTTTTGGGAGCACTTCACAGTGGCCAGTGGGACAGATGTCTCCTTGCCCGAGTTGCCATTTTTAAATGACAACATTTGGTGCAGTTGGCTTCTGCCCCTACCCAGTTGCCTCCTTGGAGCACCAGACCCATAAATTATCAATTTGGCCCACTCTTGACTTGCCCGTTACAGAACAGAATACAGAAAACCAGAGTTTTCAGAAAACCAAGGACCTTGGAAGTCCACCCGGCCCTGCTCTTACAATCATCCTTTCTTATTCCTGCACGAATGTTGCACTTTGGGTCTGCAAGTTTCCGCTTCTGCAGTCCTCAGCTTACGACCACAATGGGGACTGTGGCTAGGTGGCGCCTAATTTGAGAACCTTTTTCGCCACCGTCGTTAAACTAATCAATGCAGCTGTGACACAAATCTGTCTTCTTGCCTTAGAACAGGTAGTTTTCGATTTATGACCACAATCAGGATTAAAACTTTTGCTCATCAAAAGGTCGCAAAAGGGGATCACATGACCCCCCCCATCATAAATACGAACCAGTGGCCAAACATCTGAATTTTGATCGCATGAAACTGTGAATAAGGGTCATAAATCACGTTTTTCAGTGGCGTTTGTTAACTTTGAATGGCCACTAAACAGTTTTAAGTCAAGGACCACCTGTGTACCCTTCCCCCCAAATGGCTGGCAACTTTTAAGACGGGTCCAGCTTTCCCGTGCCACATCTGGACATATAAACTTAGGCAGCAAATCTTCCTTCCTTCAACCCCAACCTTTTCCGTTCCAGATAGATTTACGGGGCTGGCACCGTGTGGTTCCAGACGAAAAAAATCTAGATTAAAAATATATTTATATATCTAGGGTTACATTTAAACTCACCAACTTTAAGATTGGTGAGCCTCCCATGGCATCAGGATCTAGAAATATACTCCGGCAAGCAGGGGTGGCCTTCAAAAATTATAGCAACCGGTTCTCTGCCTGGTGGCTGGGCGGGCGTGGCCATGGTGGGCATGGCCTAGTTGGCCTCCTGCACCATGGCGGGGTGGGGGGCACTTCCGCTTTTCTCAAACCTCCAGGAGGATGAAAATGGCCTCCCTGGGCCCCGGAGACCCTCTGGAAGCCCCTTTGTTGCCCTCCCCGAGCCTCCGCACAGACCCTGTACTTACCTGGGATCCAAAATGGGGCCCCTGGGGAGTCCTGGGAGGGGCGGGGCAGGGTGCGTAGGGCCAGCCAAGAGTTGGATTTACCGGTTCACCAAACCGACCGTAAAATTAGCTACCGGTTCGCCTGAACTGGGACGAACCGGTAGCAGCCCACGCCTGCTGGCAAGGGAATGTAGGGTGTGTCTATTTTCAACTACACAATTTCCTCTTTCCATGGTATGGTTCGCACCCACTGCCAATGTGTGGATGAACAATTTCGCATTTGAGACTGCAGGTGTGTGATGGGTGCCAAGGACATTTTTTTTCTACTCTGAGCCTTTCCAGATGTTTCTTCCAGTCCTGCTGTCTTGACTCGGCGTCGTCCGTCCGATAGACAATCCTCTAGGACCTCAAGAGATGCTTCCTCAAAGCAACGGCCCTCTGGTTTCCTTTTGCACTTGTTTCGCCTCTTCCAGTTGTGGTTTAAGCACAATGTTGCCCCTCGTGGCCAAACGCACAATTTGTTGGGAGGGAAATGTGACCTCTTGCAGCTCTTCTGTGCCAAGTCCGATACGGACCGATAGAAGTAGATAGATATTGAAATAATATATACAAATGCTGATCAAAAGAACAATGGTGTTTCTGTCCTTATGGATGAACGTATGATTGTGAGGGATGGAGAGGGAGGGGCAACAGTGGTGGTTTACTGATACTCTCTTTCCCCGAAAATATGACCTACCCTGAAAGTAAGTCCTAGCTTGATTGTTACACATGCACCCAATATAAGCCTTACTCCCAAAATAAGTCCTAATTAAGATCCTGCCCATGCCAGGATGGACGGGTAAAAATTAAGCTAGGGTGGGGATGGCAGAAGGTGGAGCTGCCCTACTACTTACCTTTGGACATTTGTAGCCGGGCCTCGCACACCCCGACACCTGCCTTGCCGGCCCATTTCTTCTGCAGCCAGCAAGGCTTTCCTGAAGGCCTCTGGAACGTGTAACAAAGTTCTGGATCGATCCAGAGCTCCATTATCGGCTGCAGGGGGCTTCAGGAAAGCCTTGCTGGCCGTAGAAGTTTCTGAAGGCCTCTGACAACAAAAAGGAGGCCGGTGGGGAGATGTGTGCAAGTGAGGCTAGTCAGTGGATGAATATCCCCCGAAAATAAGACCTGGTGCCTTTTTCGGTGGCAAAAAATACAAGACGGGTTCTTATTTTTGGGGGAAACACAGTAGCTTAAAGACACATTGGCACAATGTGTGTTAGCCTTATCAGCTAGACCAGACAGGAAACACAACCAGACAAACTAATTTTATTTTCTTGTAAAGCTTCACGAACAGAATTTTGTAAATCTGAAAGTACAAATCTACTGCTGTCTATTTTGTAGCCTTAGGCAGCTAAGGGAGGTCCCTTCGGATCCTCTTTCTGCACCTGTTACGCAGCTGAGGGCTGCACAGTTTCTTATCCAACTATGCTCTAAAGCTCCATTTACAGAATCTTGTACGTCTGAAAGGACAAATCTCCCGCTCTCTCTTTTACAGTCTGACAAACTAGGGAGGGTCCCTCCTGAGCTTCATTCTCCTCCCATTATGCAGCTCTGGGCTGCCTCTTGTCTAACTGTCCTCTAAAGCAGGGGTCCCAGTGCTGGTCCGTGGACTGGCACTGGGCCGTGGCGTGTCAAAAACCAGGCCACACAAACAAGCGAAGCCCCACCTGCGGGATTCAGGCAGCATGCAAAACCTCACCTTTCCGGTCTGTGGAAAAACCTCTCTCCACGGAACTGGCCCTTGGCACCGAAAAGGTTGGGGGCTACTGTTCTAAAGCTACTGTACATTAACGGGTTTTTGCAAGTGTGACTGTACAAATCTCCCATGGTCTGTTTGACCTCCTTGGGAAGCTAAGGAGGGTTTCTTCAGAGCCTGTTTTTCAACCTGTCCTACAGCTGAGGGCTAAGCCATCTCTTATCTGTCAACTCTCTTTGCTCCGTCCCTCAAGGTCTTTCCCACGTACCATCGCACTGTGTGACCTTGTGTTTCTTCTTCTTTGGGACACATGGCACAGTCGCAATTTAGAGGCCATGGGCACGCTCGCGATACAGCGGCCTTGTGGGATTTGCTTGTTCAAAACAGTTGCCACGATTCTTCCATAATCACCCCAACTTAGGTTTCCACTTTTCTAGGCATTAGACCTGCATGTCCCAGGCTCCCCCAAAGATTCCAGGTGGAGGAGGGAGGAGCAACCTCAGGAGAGTTCTCCGCTGGATCAGCATAGTGGAAGGAAAGCAGCGGTAAGCTGCTGGTCACAGCGGTTCAGGCGAACTGGGAGTTGCGGTCACTGGCTGAGCCTGCACATCCACCCCTGCGCTGTCCTATTCTGGCTCGTTCCCCGCGCCCAGGCTGTCTGGTTCAGTTCTGTGCCACCCCCTGCTGTAACTCACCGGAGCTGCCTACGTTGATTCTCTGCACGTTGAAAGCTGCATCTCAGCCCCAAAAGAGGCGCGTGCATGCTCACAACCAGTGAACCGGTCAGCGTAAGTGCAGCCCGCCTCTGAAGGAACGTATGGCCTCTTCTCCTTGGACTCTCCGACACTCTGTGCTCAACGTGGAAAAGAATTTCTTGCTGCCCTTTTGTAAGCATTAAGGAGCACTGTTCCAGATGGACACGGTCACTCCCAATAACGCTGACAAGGCAAGCCACTGAGTGCATACCCTACTCACTACTGGCACTGATGATGTTATCTAGTTGGGTAATGAAACGTCTGCAAGAAAATCACCAAGCTCAAGAGACCATCAAGGACCCCACAGCCACCTTCCTCCTCTTCCTCTTCTTTTTCCTCCTTCCTCCTCCTCTGCCTCTTCCTCCTCCCCCCTCTTCCTCTTCCTCCTCCTCTTCTTTTTCTTCCACTGATGGTGTTCCCTAGTTGGGTATAGAGACATCTGCGAGGAAACAACCCAACTCAGAGAGCACCACAGTTCAAGCCTGAATTATAGATAAAGCCTCGTCCGTTGGTCCATGGCCAACCCGGGGATCTGTCCTCTCCTGTTGCCATCGAGGGAACAAACGCTGATAAATTTGCACTTCATTGCCAGCTCAGTCACAGACCACCACGCCAGTGGCTCAGACACTGAACCCCAGTTCTGCTTCCGCTTAGATTAACAGAATCCTGCATTCGACCTCATTTGAGCCCACACGGAGCCAAGGAGATGCGCGACGAAAGGATGAATGGCTCCGCTCGAAGGCCTTGATGCTTTGCCGAAGGCTTGCTCTGCCAAGCCCATGCTTCTCTGCCGTTTTCCCACCCACTCCAAAACGGCCAAACCAGAGTTGCAAAGAGAACAAACTTCTGAATCCCGAGCCCTTCCTCCTCCTCCTCCTCCTCCTCCTCCTCCTCCTCCTCCCGCTGAGCTACGCAGATGGCTGGGGGAAGCCTCTCCATCACGAAGTCCCTGTCCCGTCCTTAACAGCATCTGGTACCCAACCAGACTGTCCCCGGAGGTGGAAGGAAGACCGGAAGCTGCCTGTGTAGTTGGAAGAGAACAAAAAGAAAGAGGCACCTTTAAATAGAATTCTTGCAAGCAGGAAGGAGGACAAGCGGTGCGCAGCGCGCCTGCAGTGACCTTCACAAACACACCACCGCCACAAAGTGGGTGGCAGCAGGGCTGCCGAGTGCCTGTGAGCCACGGAAGCACAGACACACAGACACACACACAGAGGACACACGTTTTCTTGTTTCCCCTCTTATTTCGCCTCAGCTGCAGCAGCCAAAGGACGGCAAAACCAGCCCGGGGAGACGGTAAGTCCTGGCTAAGCGTCCCATTTGGACACCAAGCAAAATATTTCGCTTCTGATAGTTGTTTTCTTTACTGGGCTGTCTCCTTTCCTGGAAGGGAACAGGTTTGTGCCTTTGTGTAGAACCTTGCATCAAATAAGAGAGCCTGCAGGGGACACCAAGCCATCCCTTCGAAACCTGGAGGGACCTTAACGGAGTCCGCTGTATACGGTTGTTGTGTGCAAATTCAGCCTTTAGTTATGTTAACACACAGCTTAGCAGTTGGCACTGTGGTGAACCTGCCTTGTTTCCCAGGCACGATACCAACCACGGGGAAAGAATGTACAGGACTACAGAAGAACAGAGTTGGAAGGGACCTTGGAGGTCATCTAGTCCACCCCCTTGCCCACAGCAGGAGTCCTCATACTTGTCTTGCAACCAGTTTTACTTCCTCCTCTTAGGACTAGACCACCACAAAAAAAAACAAAAGAGGAATAAATCCAGGTCAGTCACGTGACCAACTCATTTTACAACTCAAGGCCTGGATAGTCGCTAAGTTGACGATTACTTGCATTCGAAGGGCCTTGATAAATTGTAGATCATTTCTCTGGGGTCATATGCCAATGACGCATCGTTTGATAAAACTCCTGGCTAAGATGCTAAGGTAAAATAAATTTGAGCCCTTTGAACCCCGTATTTTCCCACCGATGCATTTGCATGGTATAACCAAAATCCTTCACTTACTTTATTATATGTTCATCAACCAGTTCTTCCTCGTTTTCAAATTTTATGATGAAAAATTGCAGACGCTCTTGCCTTCTTCCAAGCAAGAGATTAACCATGTTTCATATAAAAGCTCATCCCACCACAAACTCCATCAGGGGTGTCCAACCTTGGCTACTTGAAGACTTGTGGACTTCAACTCCCAGAATACCCCCAGCCAGCAATTCTGGGATTTGAAGTCCACGAGTCTTGTGGATTTTCTTATGGGACTTCTTTGTGGACGGATGGACTTCTCAGAATCGGGTGGACTTCAACTCCCAGAACTTCGAGAGTTGGAGTCCGCAGGTCTTAAAAGTTGCCAAGGTTGGACACTCTTCATCTTCATCCTGCCGCAACGGCCAGAACTGAAGGGTGCTCAGCGCCATGAAAACGCCTCTCGCAAGCTTTGCATTTCAATGCTTTTGGAAATGTGGGTGGGCGTCCTGGTGGAAGCACGTGAAAGACAGCTGGCTTCTTCTGTCCCTTTGCAGGTGTGTGGGGTGGTCTCGGGACCCCTGGGTTTAGCAAGAGGTTGAAGATGGCTGCCACCCAAAGAAGTCGAAACTGGCATGCCCGTGACTGTTTTTCTGTTCCCGGCCACCCATGTGGACTAAGGTGGACCTTTTGCCATGGAGAACCAGCGTCCGGAAAAAACCATGACATCTTCCAAATAGGCCATCCTTCTGGTGGGAGACCCAAGACAATTTGACCCCAAATAACCACCAGCTTTAAGAAGAAGGACTCCTATCCAATGACCTCAGCTATGTCTGCGTCAGGATTCCGGCAGTTACCCGCCCCACCCCCCATTTAAATCATGGGTCTCAAGCCAAACTTCCAAAACTTCAAAAGGATTTATTGGGAGTTAACATGTCCGGCACTGAGACATTGTCACCCTTGATCCTGGTTTCCCCCGCACTCCTCCGGGTGTATCGTAATTCATATTCTCCAATGGGACACCTCCATAGCCAAGAGCCATCAATCCGGCGCTTCAGTTAGAATTTTGCGTGGCAGAAACTTCAGCCCCCTAGTTACTATCTTTGAAAAGCTATTTATGGAATGCACTTTCGATTTCCAAGCTGCCGCACTGCTCCCTGCTCCCTTTCTGTTGCCAACTCTTAAAAAGACCAGAGAAACATTTTATGAGTTGACAGTCTTGAGTAGGAAGCCATGTCCTCCTGCTTCTTCCAAGCTCTTTGAAAAGTCGGACGTCCCCGTGTGCCAGAGAGGGCCCTTCCTGAGTGGGAAGCCCCGGTCCAGCGGATGGACCTCTCCGGTGAAGGATGCTCTTCCTTTCTTGGGAAGCCTTGACGTTGGTCGAGCCGATGAATGCCACTCTCTGGGACCATGGGAGATCCAACAGCACGGATGGGATCCCCAGCCCCAGTGAGGTTCCCAGAAGCAGCGGCTCCCAGCTGCCCACCTTCTCCACGGCGGCCAAAATCCGCGTCGCCCTCACCATGGTCCTCTTCCTCTGCTCCACCGGCGTCAATGTCTCCATGCTGTGGAGCGTCACCAAGAGGTTTCAACGCAAGCCGCATCTCCGCATCCTCCTCGTGAACCTGGCGGTGGCTGACCTTCTGGTCACTTTCGTGGTGATGCCGCTGGATGCCGCGTGGAATGTGACCGTTCAGTGGTACGCCGGCGACCTGGCCTGCCGGCTCTTGATGTTTTTCAAGCTGGTGGCCATGTACGCCTGCTCCTTTGTGACGGTCGTGATCAGCCTGGACCGCTGGGCCGCCATCTTGTACCCGCTGAGGGTCAGCAGAGCCAAGAGGAAGAACAAGGCAATGCTGTGTGTGGCCTGGGCCCTCAGTTTCCTCCTAGCGGTACCTCAGGTAGGTAGGAGAACCCGTATCTACCTCACAAAACGAAACTCAATGTAGAGAAGAGTCAAGCCCTACACCTGTGATGGGAAACCTATGGCACGCATGCCAGAGGTGGCACGCAGAGCCCTCGCTCTGAGCACGTGAGCCGTTGCCCCAGCTCAGCTCTGCATGCACGCCCCACCGGCCAGCTGATCTTCGGGTCTGCCACAAATGGGGAGATCAGGACGCACACGCATGGGTTGTGCGTGCATGCACAGGGCAGGGGAGGTCGCATGCATGCATGGGGTGTGGGGGTGGTTGCGTGCACATGCACGGAGTTGCATTTTGGGGATGCGCGCGTGCTTTGGGCCCTTGGCGCTGAAAAGGTTAGCCATCACTGTCCTACACTTTGGAAAGAAAAACCCAAAGTACACATACAGACTGGGTGAGAAACCAGGCCCAATAGCATTAACTGGGAGAGGGATCTTGGAGTCTTAGTGGACAACCAGCTAAATAGGAGCCAGCTGTGTGCAGCAGCAGCCAAAAAAGCCAATGCAATCCTACATTGCATTAACAGAGGGACACAATCGAGATCAAGGGAGGTACTAATACCACTCTTTGAAGCCTGAGTAAGACCACACCTAGAGTACTGCATCCAATTTTGTTCACCACATCATAAAAAAGATGTTGAGACTCTAGAAAAAGTGCAGAGAAGAGCAACCAGGATGATGAGGGGACTGGAGGCTAAAACATATGAAGAACAGTTGCAGGAACTGGTCCTGGTTAGTCTAGGGAAGAGAAAGACCAGGGGAGACAGGAGAGCAGCCTTCCAATATTTGAGGGGCTGCCACAGAGAGGAGGAGGGGATCAGGCTATTCTCCAAGGCACCTGAAGGCCAGACAAGGAATAACGGATGGAAACTGATCAAGGAGAGATTCAACCTGGAAATAAGGAGGAATTTCCTGACAGGGAGAACAAACCACCCCTGGAACAGAAGTTGCCTTCAGAAGTTCATCCCTGGAGGCTTTCAAGAAGAGATTGGACAATCATTTGTCTGAAATGGTGTAGGGTCTCCTGCTTGGACAGGGAGTTGGACTGGATGACCTCCCAGGTCCCTTCCAGCTCTGTTATCCGTCAGAAATGGCGTAGGGTGTATGGAATTCTGGGAGTTGAAGTCCACACGTCTTAAAAGAGGCTGGAGAAACGCTGCCTCTAACAGAACTGAAATCTAAACCGTAATCTTTCTCTGTTGTGTTTGTGGGTATGTGTGCTTCGTATGGGAAACGGCCTTTCTTTTTGCAGATGTTTGTCTTCCACACGGTCAGTCGGTCCCAGCCCACCCATTTCATCCAGTGCGCCACTGTGGGCAGCTTTGGGGCGCACTGGCAGGAAACCCTCTACAACATGTTCACTTTCTCTGGCCTCTTCCTGGTGCCTCTCCTGGTTATGGTGCTCTGTTATTCCCGCATCCTGATCGAGATCTCACGAAAGATGACCCAAGCGCGGGGTGAGACCTCTCGGCATGCACCGGCAAGGGGGGGGGGGCTTCCCTGGAAAGGGGGTGCATGGTCCGCTGCAAAGGGGTGGTTTTTATAAATAACTCAAGATGGCAAATATTGCTTCCGCCATCTTGCTTTCTTATCCACAACGACCCCGTGAAGTGGGCTGGCCTGAGAGAGGAAAGGAACGGCCCAAAGTCAACCCAGTTGGCTTTCTTACCCAAGGCGGGACTAGAACTCTCCATCTCCTAGTGATTGGCCCCCAAAAAATCATCCAGCCGGCTTTCATGCCCAAGGCGGGACTAGAACTCTCACCCTATCCTGATGATTGGCTGAAAGTCAACCTGCTGGCTTTTGTGCCTAAGATGGAACTAGAACTCCCCGTTTCCTAGTGATTGGTTGAAAGACCGTTCTCGTGTCCAAGGGGGGACAAGAACTCCCCAACTCCCAGTTTCTAGCTTGGCATCTTTACCGTTTGGCTCTTGAAGGACCTCACATCCAGATACACCTGGTTTCCTTGGGGCTTAGGATCCTTTCCGAATGGAGCCAATCCTGGTTTGCTCTCTCCCCGCAGGCTAACAAGTCTGTCCTGCAGGGGAGGTGAATCGTGGTCTGCCACCCCTATTAATCTCCGCCCCCTGTGGATCGTGGTCTGCCACATCTCTTCGTTTCCATCCTCTGCCTTTGATCCCCAGAGCTCGAGTGGGGCTTCGCTAGCAGCGATGGCTCTTCTATTCCAAGGACCGGCCCATAGAGCTCCACTGCCCTCCTCTCCTCTGCCTTCTGTGCAGCTGCGCATCAGGCACTGGACCCGGCTGTTCCTCCTCTTCCCCATCAGCCACGTCCAGACCTGGGGGTTGTGGACTCTCCATCTGAGGGCTGACGGACGGCCCAGGCTCCGCCTCGGCCTCTCCATTCCCTCTTCCCCCTCGGAGCTCCCCGGTTGCTCTGATGCTGACCCTGACTCCCACTCTGCCTCCTCTTCCTCCTCCTCCTCCTCCTCTGATTCAGCTGCTGGAGAGGCTGGCGGCCGACAGGCCACAACATAACCCTAAAACACGGCTCTCTCACTGTCGCCTTCTTTTTCTTGCAGCGTCACCGAAATCCAGGGAGTTCCGCCTGCGTTGTTCACACAATAACATCCCTCAAATCCGGCTCCGTGCCTTGAAGATGTCGGCCATCACCATCCTGACGTTTGTCGCCTGCTGGACGCCCTACTACCTGCTGGGCCTCTGGTACTGGTTCTCGCCCGAGATGCTGACCCGGGAGCAGGTGCCGCCTTCACTGGGCCATATCTTCTTCCTCTTTGGCCTCCTCAGCACCTGCCTCGACCCGCTGGTCTACTGCTTCTGCTCTTCACGCTACCGGGCAGGCAGGAAGTTGGCCAAAGCACCGTCTGCCCACGTGGCCTCTGGGCGGGCGTCCACTGTCAACAACGGTCCCACGGAAGAGCCGGGAGTCCACTGGGCACACAAACCAGGATTTCCCCAGAGCCCAAAACTGGCCTGGTGCAGGAAGAAGAAGATGGCCGAGAGCTGCGTCTGAACAGACAGCCATTGGACTGCTGGGCCACTTTTCCTGTCCGGTAAATTCCAGCTGAGGAATATTTCCAGAACGAGGGGGAAAAAATTAAATTATGACCCGTATCTGAATTGGAAGCGATGCAGAAAATGAGACTGAGGTTCAGGTTAAATGATCCAGTTGTCAGGGCTCCGACAAATCCACCCCCATTCAAATCTTAAGTCTCTCTCAGTAAAAAAAAAGATTGATTTATTAGGAGTGGCCATGTCGGCGTTAGCTGAGTGCAGCCGACACTAAAATGCATCCTTCATTTCCCCCTTGACCCTGGTCTTCCCCCCACCCCCTGGATGTATATTCTCCAATGGGACACACCCATAGCCAAGAGTCTTCAATCATGCTCTCCAGTAATAATCTTGCGCGCCAACAGCTTCGGCTGCCAAGGTGATTATCTGAGGCATTTAAGGAATGCACTGCTTTCCCCCACTCCCTTTCTGCTGGCAATTAAAAAGACCAAAGGAATATTTTTTAGTTGACACCAATGAGATTTGAGTCTGAGTTTTGAATCAATTGGGTGGAAGTACAGGTAGTCCTCGACATACAGCCATTAGGGGCCAAAGTTACAAACGGCACTGAAAAAAAGTGTCAAACACTTGACAACTGGCTCGCATTTATGACAGTTGCAGTGTCTCTCAGGGTCACATGATCCCTTTTTGCGACCTCTTGATAAGCCAAATCAATGGGGAAGCCAGATTCACTTAACAACCGACTAATTTAACACCTGCAGTGATTCATTTAACAACTGTGATAAAAAAAATCGTAAAATTGTTCTGACCCAGGTTTCCTAAACCGTGATTACGCGCACGCTTACTTTAAAACAAGACTTATTTTATTGCAACGCTGGGAATTGTTTTCATTCCCAGCCAGTAATGAATCTCAAACAGTCCCTCGAGATAAGCACCCACCTCTCTCTCCTTTGAATGGCTGCTCATAACAGACGTGTCAAATGAACTAGAAAAAAAATCCAACCGAAGTACCAAGAGCTTCAAGAATGAATCTGAACCGAACGAATGACTTTGCTTCCTGCAAAGGTTTCATCATCTTGGCCTGACTTTTATCTCTTCTGGGAGGAGCAATCACCTCCCAACCTTACTCCAGAGTTGCCCCTTCTGCTTCAGCTGCTCTCGCCTTCTGGCAGCTCTGCGCATGTGCGCACTGGGAACAGGCTACCCTTGTTCCTCGGCCTCGCTATTGTCAGATTCTGGAGGCTCCGGAGGCAGCACCCGACTCCCAGATGGTCCTGGCCCCATCTCTGTATCGGACGCAGGACGATGTCTTGAGATGGGCATCCATAGACATCTGAACTTGATAAACAAAAATAAAATAAAATTCCATGACAGCGTGACTGAACTTGCCTTGAACTGTATTTTCAGAGTATTTTGAGAATTTATTTTTTTGGGGTGGGGTGGCAGCCAGAAATATTTTCACCCTTCTGTGAATCTGTTCCCCCCACCCCCCTTCACAACTGCAGTTACGGAAAAATCTTTCTTTTTAAGTGCAACATGAATGCTCCAGTTTCCAAACAGAGATAAAAAAATTAAACGCCAGGGATCCTAAATAGAAGCCCCCGAATAAACACCTGGAATCCTTTGCAGCCAAAGATTATACTAAACAGCTAAATAAAACTTGGTCAAACTTTCATTGTCAGATAATGTTCGTTAAGAATGTTTGTACAGGTAGCTCTCATGCACGGACTTGTACAAATGTTCTTAACAAACATCTGACACTGAGAGGGTATTTTTTAAAATAAATTTTATTTTCTATGATTACACTTCTTAGTGCTCAATAAACGTCATGTTATCTGGGTATTTAAATTTCTTAACAATACAAATTTACCTTCTTACTCTCTCCACTCCTTTTTTCCAGCCATCGGTAGAATAAGTTCCGTGTTTGATAATATTCTGTGTCTGATTTCTGTCTGATTTTCAATGTCCGTCTGTCCATTTCTGCACAATTTAATATCTTAATTATCTCTTCATCTTGCTGCGTTTCTTCATTTTTCCAATATTGTGCAAAGATAATCCTTGCTGTAATATTAAATACATACTTTTCTTATCAATTTTTTTGATATCACCCCTAATAAAAACAGTTCAGCTTTGAGATCTACATGTTGCCCTATTATCTTTTCTATCCATCTGTGTATTTTTGCCCATTTTTTTGCTGTAACACAAGTCTGCCACATATGAAAAAAATGTGCCTGTTTTTTAAAATTACATTTCCAACATTTGCTAGACATATTTTTAAACGTGTTAGCTAACCTAGCAGGTGGTAAGTGCCATCTATAGAACATTTGACAATGAGAGTTTGACCATGTTATTTTCCTATTTAGCATCGTTTCTTTCTGCAAAAAGCCAATGTTTCTGTTCAAAGTTGCAACTGCACTAAAAAAAAGAGATTTATGACCGTTGCAGCATTCCTATGGTCACATGATCAAAATTTGGAGGCTTGGCAACTGGCATGTACTTACAACTGTTGCAGGGCCCTGGGATCACATGGTCCCCTTTTTTGCAACCTTCTGATAAGCAACGTCAGCGGGGAAGCCAGATTCGCTTAACAACCATGTGACTAAGTGAACAACTGCAGTGATTCACTTAACAACGGTGGCAAGAAAAGTAATAAAACAGGGCAAAGCTCACTTAGCGACCATCTCATTTAGCGACTATCTCACTTAGCAACAGAAATGTTGGGCTCAATTGTGGTCATTGCATGAGATGATCATGTGAGCGCCTTGCTTAACGACTGTCTTGACTTGCGCCCACAATGGGCAGGCTCCATTACAGTCGTAAGTCGAGGACTACCTATAACAGGTCCTGAACTTACTCTTGGAAAGGCTGCTTTAAAAGATTTGTTTCCTAGCAGTGCATCTCGGAAATAAATGGATTTGCCAGTGATACAACATTTTGGCTGGCTGGCTGATTATTAATAAAAATAACGATTTTAAGAACTCCTCAATGTAAGTCCTTTCTTTTAATATTTATGACAAAAGCCTGGCCTTTAAAGGGGAAAGTCGAAATTTTCACCTTCTTTCTCCCACCTTCCCTCCCATTTTCCTTCCTTCTTTCCTTCCCTCCCTATTTTTTCCTTCTTTCCTCATTCCCCTCCCCTCGTTCTTCCTTCTTCCCCTCTCCTTCCTTCCTTCCCTCCCTCCCTTTTTTCCTTCTTTCCTCATTCCCCTCCCCTCGTTCTTCCTTCTTCCCATCTCCTTCCTTCCCTCCCTTTTTTCCTTCTTTCCTCATTCCCCTCTCCGCCCAATGTTCTTCCTTCTTCCCATCTCCTTCCTTCCCTCCCTATTTTTTCCTTCTTTCCTCATTCCCCTCCCCTCGTTCTTCCTTCTTCCCATCTCCTTCCTTCCCTCCCCTCCCCTCGTTCTTCCTTCTTCCCCTCTCCTTCCTTCCTTCCTTCCCTCCCTTTTTTTCCTTTTTTCCTCAGAATGTTTACAGCAGGGGTGTCCAACCTTGGCCACTTGAAGACTTGTGGACTTCAACTCCC
>NW_020769404.1:982306-995606 GCF_900518735.1 Pseudonaja textilis
TTGAAGTCCACCCATCTTAAAATTGCCAATGTGGTGAAACAGTGTCCTAAAGTGAAGTGTGTGTGTTGGCTATGCCATAAGGTTGCAAAGTGTGAAGGCCGCAGGGTTGCACAGTTGACATTGGAACCGCCCGAGACATGAACGGTGGCCATCTTGTCTTTCCTCTCCTGCTTCTGTGTGGGACGGTCTTTCTGGAGACCACTGTCTCCTTCTTCTGACCTATCTTGCCTTCTCTTCCAGATCCCCAAGTCCTTGGTGCCCCATTACTGCGAGCTGGTTGGGGCCAACCCCAAACTACGACCCAGCCCGTCCAAATTCCTGCAGAATTGCTCTCGGATGGGTGGTTTCCTGGACAACAAGTTTGTGGAGACCAACCTCTTTCTGGAGGAGATCCAGGTGAGAATGGGGGGGAGAACGGCGTCTGTCCGCCGAAGGCTTCTGGCCAGTATCTGGTCGATGTTAGGGCTTTCCGTGGGGCTGAAGGTCCTGGCTGTGGGTCAAAGAACTTGCTTGAACCTTGGAACATTTGAGATTCCAATCTCCAATCTGGAGATGTTTTGCCATTCACACGTTATCACAATAAAATACAGGATTTTTTTTAAATTGATTTTTTTTACTGATCCCTTTTACTAAAATATGATGTGAATGTGCCATATGATTAGATAGATAGATAGATAGATAGATAGATAGATAGATAGATATGGATAGATATACCAATAGATAGATGGATAGATAGGATAGATAAAAATAGAGATAGGTAGGTGGATGGATGGATGGATGGATGGATGGATGGATATACCAATAGATGGATAGATAGTATAGGTAGAGATAGAAAGATAGGTAGATAGATAGATAGTATAAATAGATATACAGATAGGATAGATGGATGAATGGATGAATAGAGATAGAGGTAGATAAATAACGATAGACAGACAGACAGACAGACAGGATGCCATAAGGCAGCACTTCCCATACCTGGTAAATCACACCAAGTTGTGTAAAAGTGATTTTTTTTCCTGGTATTGGCACTCAAACCCATGACCCATCACACCAGGAGCATTGAATTGGCCTTCAAGATGGCCACGTATCCTAAAATATATTTTAAAAATTCCCAAATTTTCCTACAAAGCCAAAAATCATTGAAATTACCAATGGTAGTTTGTTGAAAAGTTATAATAGCGGTCACACTTAGACCAGAGTCAGCCTCTTGCCCCCAATAATCTGGCTCCTCATTTTACCCACCTCGGAAGGACGGAAGGCTGAATCAAACCTTGAGCCAGGTCAGGATCGAACTGCTGGCAGGGGGCAGAGTTAGCCTGCAATGCTGCATTCTATCCACTGTGCCACAATAAAGATCATCCAGTGATATTGTTCTTGAGTTACGGCTGTTTGTTATGGCGACCATTTGAAGTTCCAGCAGTGCTGAAGGAAGGGACGGACAACTGGTCCTTGACGTTTGATAAGATTTTTTTTTGATAAGTGGAAGGAAAAAATTTGGGATGCGCTGCCCCCAATATGTTCCTATACAACAGTAATTTTCAAGCACTGTCACTTTAAGACGTGTGGACTTCAACTCCTAGAATTCCCTAGTACACGTCTTAAAGGAGCCAAGTTTAAAAATCACTGCTGTAGAATATACAGGCACGAAACCTCCACTCAATGGCTCCCAAAGTTGTTTAATCCAACCAAAAGGGTGTCAAATATCCTGGTTAGATAATGGGGCCTTTCCCACATGAGATCGCAAGTCCTTCTTCAGAACCTGGATCCAGCTTCACTTTTTAATTTTTAATTTTATTTTTGCAAACATTCCATCTTTTCTTTAAACAGTGGGTACAAATATCTTGTGTCATAATATTTATGGTTAATATAATTCCCTTACGACAACAATAATTACATTACATTCTTATTTTAAACTACTATACATAATATATCTTATCATTGTAACCATCCCCTTCCTAATTCCTTCCCCTCTATGTTGATATGTTCATATATACTGTTTATGTATATGTATGTGTGTGTGTGTGTGTGTCTCTCTCTCCCCCCCCTCTCTCTCTCTATGTGTGTGTGTGTGTGTGTGTGTTAAGTTTTCGCGGGTACTTACATGCATGGTATTCAGCTTTGTTCGGGTATTTTCCCACGTCATTATAGTTGTGCTTTTAAAGTTGTAGCAACATTTCGGCAGGATCTCATCTGCCAAAAGCCTGATGATGGCAGATGAGATTCTGCCGAAACGTTGCTACAACTTTAAAAGCACAACTACAATGACGTGGGAAAATACCCGAACAAAGTTGAATACCATACATACATACATACATACATACATACATACACACACACACACACACACACATATTTCTATGTTCATATACTTAATTTCTAATTTCCATTTTTTCCAACCATTGATAAAATAATTCCCATATCATATAATATTCAGTTTGCTCTTTTTCTTTAATTACCAGTGTTAATCTATTCATTTCTGCACATTGTAATTTTTTTTCCTAATCACTTTCTCTTCTATAGGAATCTTTTCACTTTTCCAGTTTTGAGCAAATTTCTAGCTGCAGTTAATACATGAATAATTAAATATATCTTTTCTTTGCTATAACTTTCAGGTATCACCTCTAACAAAAACATTTCAGGTTTTAAATCTATATGTTGCTTTGTCATCTTTTCCAACCACGTATGTATTTTTGTCCAATATTTCTTAGCTTCTATACATGTCCACCACGTGTAGTAATATGTTCCAGGTGTCTGATGGCATTTCCAACACTTAGCTGATTTATCTTTGAACATCTTTGCCAGTCGTACTGGCGCAAGATGCCACCTGTAAAATGTCTTGTATAAGTTTTCTTTATATGCTGTTGACATTGTTAATTTATAATTTCTGTTCCAGAGTTTCTGCCTTTCGTTTAGTTCTATTGCATAGCCTATTTTTTTTTTTTTGCCCACACCATCATCATCACTTGTTGTTCTTCCAGTTTAGTAACCAATAAATAATTATACAATTATTTATTACCTCCCATGAATTTCATGCCTTCCCCGAACTGGGGCAGATTTGAACCTGTAACTCTTGATTACTGTTTTTCCCCCCTGCAGATTAAGGAGCCGGCTGAGCGGCAGAAGTTTTTCCAAGAACTCAGCGACAACCTGGATAGTTTCCCAGAGGACTTCTGTCGCCACAAGGTCCTTCCCCAGTTGCTGATGGCATTTGAGTTTGGGAGTGCGGGGGCCATCATCCTCACCCCGCTCTTTAAGGTAAACCCCCCTGCGGAACGAGGAAGGGGACCAGGATCCCCGGGGTTTGGGGGTGGGGGAAAACCAGAAGGGATCCTCCAAAAGTTGGAGAAGGATGGAGATTGTAGCTCAGGGTAAAGAATCTGACTTCATTTATTTTAATCCTGGCACACCTGTTGTGTGTTCTCTTGCTTCTGTGATTGTGGTGACATGCAGACAACAACATATATGTACACCTGCTCTTTGCAGTCCAATCAATGTATACTTTTTTTAAAAAAAATGATTTTCTATTAAATATATTTTTTCCCAATAAGTTTTTTTTTATTTTTCAATATAAACATACATATTTTGTGGACATTGCATTGACTTGGTCAAGTCTTTGTTAAGCAGCAGTAACAATAATAATACAAATAGGTATGTGTGATGACCCGGGGCGTGGCACAAAAATAACCAAGGCACAAAAATACAATAAAGTTCCTTTAATGCCTCCGACTTGGCCCAGTGTCCAATTATCTTCGGCTGGAAATCAAACTCTTAATGAAAACAGTTTACAGAGGGAGGAAATGCAGTCCGCATCCAAAGTAAAGTGAATTCGAAATAAAAAATACCCAACACAAACCACACTGAAGGAATTACTACGGTAGGCAAGGATGATTAATTGCAAACTTCTACCAGATAACTGCAGCAACCACAGTTGGGAGGAAGTCAAAACACAGATAAGCTCTGACAAGAATGCAGGCTTTGCTTCCAGCAACTTTGCCATGCGCAGTTTGTCCTTTTAACCAGTCCTTCCAGCTGCAGCCCATGAAGGGGATCAGGGCCCCTTCCTCCCCCATAGACCGTGCCACTCACGTTTCTCCCTTATCCTTTCCTTCCTGCGTGCCCTAAGATGAAGAGGGGATGGGCCTGTGTCTTCCTCTGACTGCCCATCCGGCCTGTGCCCTTCCCCAGTTTCCTCCACAACCACCAGAGCCACACTCCCACTCCCTGTCGGTTGTTCCACCTCTCTGTCTGGAGTCAGACTCCAACAGGGGCATGACAGTATGTGCAATTCTAATCTTCCACAACTTCAACAATGCTATTCTCTTTTCATAATCCATTTGATAATCCATAGGCTGAAAAACAGCTTTTACCCCAGGGCAGTAACTCTATTGAATTCTACTGTCTAGTGCAATATGAATGCAATATCAGGGGTTTTCAATTCAATGCATAGAATGTGAAGGATGTGTGTTTGTGCTTTATTGTCATCGTCATAATGTACGCTGAAGATAGTATTTAATTTCGCTGTACGAGGTGCAATGACAATAAACTAAACTTAAACTAAATTTCTCATTTTCCCATTAGTTCATTTAAACATAAATAACATTTCTTTGAGTCCTGTATTTATAGTTCTTAAATACTATTATTTAATATTTTTTTTAAGAATTATTCATAGTTCCACCATAACTTCAATATTCCAAATGCACCAAATAGTAACAATATTTAATCAAGCGTATTTCAAAATCCCACACAAATTCTAGTCTTAAATATATTTCTTAGTGCTTATTAAACATCGGGTTCTCTGGGTGTTTAATTTACTTAATACAAATTTGCATTCTTCATCTCCACCCCTTTTTTCCAACCATCAGTAAAATAAATTCCATGTTTGATAACATTCTACATTTTCTTTCTGTTTAATTTCCAATGTCAACATTTTTGCACAATCTAGCATCTTCCTGACTATCTTCATCTTGGGGTGTTTCTTCATGTTTCTACTATTGTGTGAATATAATCCTTGCTGCTGTAAAGACATGTAATGTTAAATACATATTTTTCTTATCAATTTTTTCTGATATTATGCCTAATAAAAACAATTCAGATTTAAAATCTACATGTTTCCCCTATCATCTTTTTTTAGCCACCTGTGTATCTTTGCTGAATTTTTTTTTGCTTCAATCGATGCATACTTGAAGATCTAACGGAAGTGTGACAGAATGCAATTTGTGTTGCAAGTTTAAATACAAAAAAAACAACAACCCCTGAGCCTTTTCCGACTATAAAATACAAGATATGTACAAACTAGCTCGATCCCCGTGCTTCGCAATGAGACTATGTGGTCGGGCTTAGTTTTGGGGGAGGAAAATAAGGGGAAAAAAATTCTGCCTCTGCCTACCAGCATCCATTGGTATTCATCTAGCTAGCGTCCTATCACTGTGTGAGAGAGTTGAGGGGCTGTTTGGAAACTGAAACAGTATTCGTTGTGTGAGCAAGGAGGAGACATCAAGGAGCCTGGGCGTGGCTTAGCTCAACTGTTCTGTACTAAAGCTGCTTGGTGCTATAAAACTGAAACTCCTCTCTGCTTGTTTTTTGCATTTGGAAGAGCAGATTTCTTTTCATGTGGGGAAAGGGAGTAGAACTCCTAAGCATCAGAGCCTATTAATAATAATAATAATATAGGAAATACTAAGGTTCTGATGGTCATTTCGAAAAATCTTTTCTTAGTGAGCCCCTAGAAACCAAGAGGAACATATGGGCCAAATTTCAACTTTGTAAGCTTTACGGTTCTGGAGATTTTGTGATGATGTGTGAGTGATATTTTGTTTTTATATTATATATGTAGAAGATATATAGAAGATTAAGCAGACCTTGCTTAATTTGGTCAAGATCTGCTTACTTTGCAGATTTAGACATATCTCGTATTTTATAGTTTAAATTTATTTTTTAAAATTTTTATGTCATGTAGTGTGACTTATTTCAATTGTGATGCTTCTGATACAAATAAACAACCTGTTGTGTATATTCAAGATGCTTATTTGAAATCGTCCCTTTCTCTCTCTCTCTCTCTCTCTCTCTCTCTCTCCTTCCCTTGCTTTTCTTTTCTCCTTTTCCAGGTGGGGAAATTTTTGAACAGCCAGGAATACCAGCAAAAAATCATCCCCGTCATTGTGAAGATGTTCTCTTCCCCGGATCGGGCCATGAGGATCCGTTTGCTGCAACAGGTTGGCCGGTGTCCAAATGACAAATAGTTGCGATTGGGATTGTGGATTTGTTAGAGAAAGGACATAGTTGTGTGCCCTTGGCTCTTCCTTTTAAATAGAGCCATAGTGTCAGGATTCCGGCAGTTGCCCTCATTAAACCATGAGCCTCGAGCCAAACTTCAAAAACTTCAAAGGATTTATTAGGAGCGAACATGATATGATCTGTATAAAGCCGATTCTGAGACACGTAATTCCCTGTCACCCTTGACCCTGGTCTCCCTGCACCCCTTTGGGGGACAGGGGCAGGCGTGCATGCACACATTGCACGAGTGCGGCCCTGAGCGCCCATGAAGCTTGTGTGAGTGAGGACCCAAGCGCCGTGAAGCTTGCAATGAGGGAGGCCGCGTGCGTGCACGCATGTTGCGAATAGGCCGTGGCCCGGTAGTGGGCCACAGCCTTCACAAGTTGGGTACCCCTGGATTACGGGGACATTTAAAATAATAATAATAATAATAAAGCCAGGATACAAATAAGTCAAAAAATTAAATTGTGTTAATGCAGCCCGTGGGGTTAGCGCTTGGTTTTAGCGCAGGATTCCTGCAGTTACCCCTATTTAAATCATGAGTCTCAAGCCGCACTTCCGAAACTTAAAGATGATTTATTAGGCGTTAAAATGTCCGGCACTGCCTGGATGGAGCCGACTCATTCACTGTCACCCTTGGCCCTGGTTTTCCCTCCACCCCCTGGGTGTATCGTAATTCATATTCTCCAATGGGACACCTCCATAGCCCAGAGTCATCAATCAGGCTCCCCAGTTAGATATTTGCTGCAGCAGAAACTTCAGTCACTTAGTTACTATCTTTGAAAAACTAGGTATGGAATGCACTTTCGGTTTGCAAGCTGCCACACTGCTCTTTCAAAACCCCTTCCCCCCACCCCTTTCTGTTGGCAACTCTAAAAAGATCATCGAAATATTTTATGAGTTGACGCCTAGGCCTGTTGGGTTGTGTGAACCTGCCCGGTGCAAGCAAGGGAGTGAAATTGCCGAGGCACCGACTGACGGCAGACGTTTCCCCTCCAGATGGAGCACTTCATCCAGTACCTGAATGAGCCCACGGTCAACACCCAGATCTTCCCCCACGTGGTCCACGGCTTCCTGGACACCAATCCAGCCATTCGGGAGCAGACGGTGAAGGTGAGGCAGAGGAGGAGGCGGAGGGTATACCAAAAGGGATGTGAGAAGGACCTTGGGAGGCGGGATGAAACAGACGCTGCCAGATAAGAGACAGCGTCGCCCTCAGCTGCGTAACGGGCGGAAGAAAGAATTTCTCAGACTGTAAAAGAGACGGTAGGAGATTACAAGATACTATTAATGTAGCTTTCAGGGAGCGTTGGATAAGAGACTGCACAGCCCTCAGCTGCATAACAGGTGCAGAAAAAGGCTCCAAAGGGGCCTCCCTTAACTTCCTAAAGCTATAAAATAGATGGCGGAAAAAAAGACCACAAGGTGATCCCGTTTTGTGTCTCCCCCCCCCACAGTCCATGCTGCTCCTGGCTCCCAAGCTGAACGAGGCCAACCTGAACGTGGAACTCATGAAGCACTTCGCTCGCCTCCAGGCCCGGGACGACCAAGGCCCCATTCGTTGCAACACCACCGTGTGCCTGGGCAAGATTGGGCCATACCTCAGTGCCAGCGTGAGTGGACACGGCTTCGAGGAAGCAGAGGGAGGCTTTCGGAGCAGGCGGTGGGAAGTTGGGCAGCTCCAGAGCAGGGGTCGCCAACCTTTTGGACCTCAGGGATCACCAAACACATAATTTTAAATCCCAGGGACCCCTAACCGGTTCTGTGGGTGTGGCCTAATTTGTGGGTGTGGCTTGGTGGTCATGTGACTGGCTGGGCATGGCTTGTATGTAAGTATCATAAATATTTACATAAATATTGATTTTTTTTTATAAAAAAGAGCAACTTTTACCCAAAATCAAGCAAAGAAGGCAGGCAGATTGAATTGCTCACAGATTCATTCAGAGATCTATCTATCTGCCATCGGCTAGCTCAGTCTCTCAAATTTGCTTGCTGTGAGTCTGCGCTGAATAATAGAACCTTCAATCCTAAGGGAGGTTCAGCTGTGCTTAAAAGCAGAGTCGAAGATCTAAAGACTAGCTAGAAAGCAAGAAATCCAACTATTTCCTGCTTCCTAGCTAATCTTAATCTCCTGGCACAGCAGAACAGCTGATGTTCGGAAAAAGGAAAAAATAGCAATTTAGCAGGCAAGTTTGCCGGGTAAGGAGTGAGTGGGCGGGAAGGGTTCCCGCGGGCCATGTGAGCTGTGCAGCCTTGTGTTTCTGCGCAGCCTGGATTAATTGCTTTGTGGGGGGTGCTCTGGGGGTGAGATTTCTCTGCAGCCCACAGGTTGGTGACCGGTGCTCTACAGCAGGGATGTCCAACTTTGGCCATTTTTAGATCTGTGGACTTAAAACTCCCAGAATTCTGCGAGTTGAAGTCTAGAAATCTTCAAGTAGCCAAGGCCAGCTGGGGGAATTCTGGGAGTTGAAGTCCAGAAGTCTTCAAGTAGCCAAGGCTGGCTGGGGAATTCACAGAAGGGAATCTGACCCTGGGCCACAGCAACAGTCATAAATATGAGTCAAGTCACCAAGCTTCTGAATTTTGACCAGGCGACCACGGGGAGGCTGCCAAAGTTGTCACTGTGAAAAATTGTTGTTAAACCATTTTTCCCCAGTGCCGTTGCAACATTGCCTGGTCATTAAATGAATTGTTGTAAGTCGAGGACTTGCAACAAAAAGGCCTTGGCGGAGGATGGGGCAGCCTGGGCCGGGCTCCTCGGTCCCTTCTTGGTGCCGTTTTGTGTTCTAGCTGAGCTCAAGCTGTTTGCTGGATCTTCTCTTTACAGACGAGGCAGAATGTGCTGATCTCGGCCTTCAGCCGGGCCACCAAAGACCCCTTTGCCCCCTCGCGGGCCGCTGGAGTCCTGGGCTTCGCCGCCACCCACAATTTCTTCTCCATGAAAGAGTGCGCCTTCAAAATCCTGCCGGTGCTCTCCACCTTGACGGTGGACCCCGAAAAAACAGTCCGGGACCAGGTGAGCGGGAGGGCAAACTCCCCTCAGGGATCTCTGAAGTCCACGGAGGAAGTAGACCCACTTGAGGGGGTCCTTGGTGCTCTCTGAACCTCCTTGTTTTCTTGCAGACGTTTCATTACCAACCTAGGTAACATCATCAGTGCGATCGGTAGAAAGGAATGCTGTTTGCTGTTAATTTGCTCCTTCCTAGCACTGATGATGTTACCTAGGTTGGTAATGAAACGTCTGCAAGAAAACCACCAAGGAGCACACAGTTGTTGCCGTCATCACTTTTGTCGTCATCCTCTTCCTCCTTTCTGCACACCCCACTCCCTTCTAGCACTGATGATGTTCCATAGTTGGGCAATGAAACGTCTGCAAGAAAACAAGTCAGCTCCGAGAGCACCAAGGACCCCTCGTTTCAACCCCGAGCTGCAAATATTCTTCTTAATTGGCAGGTCCAGTTCTTCCAGTCCATTGCTCCGTCCTTGCCTCCTATTGCACAGGGGCACCTCACCAGGTGAATCTCTGCCCCTACAGGGGTGCCCTTGACCAATCCGAAGGAAGGACGCCGGGAAAAGGACGCCTGCAGTTGCTTTATTGGCCAGAAAGTGGAGTGTGGATTTAATAATTGAAAAAATAAAATAAAAATGCCCGCATCTTTGGGTGCATTGGAACCACAAATTAAAGGGGAGGCTAGTCTAATACAGGCAGGCCTCGACTTACGACCATCCTTAGGACTGGAACTTCCATTGCTATAAGAAATGGTTGTTAGTGCCCAAGGCCTCATTTTATGACCCTTTTTTTTTTGCCACAGTTTTTAAGTGAATCTGGCTTCTTTCATTGACTTTGCTTTTTGGAACGGTCATAAGTCCCTTTTTTCAGTGCTGTTGTAACTTTGAACAGTCACTAAGTGAACTACCTATAAGTCGAGGACTACCTATGGTTTAAACCAGGGGTGGCCAACCTTTTGGACCTCAGGGACCACCAAACTCATAATTTTAAATCCTGTGGACCAGAGACCCTGGGAAAATCTCCCCAAAATCTGCAGGAAAATCCCCCACCCCGTTTTCCTACCGATCGATTGTTCTTTACTTGGGATCGCAGGATATCGTCTCCAGCTCCGTTCTCAAGGAGGGGGTGGGGGAGAGAGAGAGAGAGACTTTTGGCTTCATGCAAGGAAAGCAGCAAAAGTCTTTCTTTCCCTCCCCCAAACTCCGCCAGAAATGAGTCTTTGCCGGCGCAGCCTCTTGGGGCAGGAGGCCTTGCAGGGTCCCAAGGACTCATTTCTGGTGGAGTTTGGGGGAGAGAAAGGAAGACTTCTGCTGCTTTCCTTGCGTGCAGCCAAAAGCAGAAGAAGAAAGAAGCGGAAAGAAGCAGCCCGGTGGCCAGGCCAGGCGCGTGGGACGAGTAGGGCAAGTTCCCCCCGTCTGCCCTTTTCCCCCTCCCCTCACTACCTCGTGTTATTCACAATGCAAGCGACGCAAGCCTTGTG
This sequence comes from Pseudonaja textilis, assembly GCF_900518735.1. The sequence continues at coordinate 993,070 of NW_020769404.1, forward strand.
TTGCCACGCAACCTGGATTAATTACTTTGGGGGGACGTTTTTCTGTGGACCACCAAAATTTTCTCGCGAACCACCAGTGTCCCTGGCCCACTGGGTGGCGACCACTGGTTTATAGAACCGCGGGGAAGCTTGTGATTGTGTTGACTTTTTCTTTTTTTAAAAAAAAAAAACACACACACACATTTTTGAGTCTCTCCCTTTGCTCTTTTCCATCAGGCCTTCAAAGCCATCCGCAGCTTCTTGACTAAATTGGAGACGGTCTCAGAAGATCCGGGTCAGCTCTCAGAGCTTGGTGAGACCATCCTGACAACCCATAGGAGCCAAGGAGTTGGGTTTGGACTTCGGGCCTGGTGGTTTGTTCTAAACCAGGGTGGGCAACTGGCAGTCAAGGACTGTGTGCCTGGCTTGGCCCGCTTTGCAAACCCCTCCCAGGCTCCCTTTTCCTGCTTTGAGCTCTGGCCACGCCTCCTGCTTAGAATGCGAGGCCCCGCCCAATATATTTGGGCCGCCTGGATCTGGTTCCCTGGAATCATAGAGTTCTAGGGCTGGAAGGGACCTTTGGGGTGGGGGTGGGGGCTTGCTGGCTGGGGAATTCTGGGAGTTGAAGTCCACGTGTCTTAAAATTGCCAAATTTGCAGAGTCCTGTAATCTAGTAGGAGACACCCCCCCCGCCCCCCCACCCCAGTGTCAGGCCTGTCGCAGTTTGGACATTTAAGGAAGAAAGACCCTCGACTCCCCTTTGCAGCGAAAGGCGTTTACTTTTACTAAAGCTAATTGGTTCAGCATAGGAAAGCCAGATTGGAAGATTCCCACATACGCCCAGGTTAAGAAGAGACTGGACCAAACTTTTGTCTGGAAGGGTGTAGGACTTCTTGCCTGGACATGGGGTTGGACTAGAAGATCTTCCCTTCCAACTCTTGTTCTCCTGTTAGTCCAACCTACTGCTCAAAAAAGCACTTCCTGGCATTACAACAGTGTGACCCGAACCCGGGACTCGGCCCAGGGGCGGAATTCAAAAATCCCAGCAACCGGTTTGCTGCCCAGTTGCTGGGTGGGCCTGGCCATGATGGATGTGGCCTACCAGAACTTCCGGGGGGGGGCAGTTTTTCATGTCCCCAAGGGCACCTTGGCTTCCCTCGGGCCTCTGGGCGGGTGAAAATGGCCTCCCCTGGTCTCTGGAGGCCCACCGGAAGCCAGAAACAGGAGGGCCATTTTCCCCCTCCCACAGCCTCTGCGGGGACCCTGCCCTTACCTGCATGCAAAACGGGCCGTGCGGAGATTCCTGGGAGGGGTGGGCGGGGCCAGCTGGTTGGTTCAACTACCGATTCGGCGAACCAGATGTAAATTTAACAACCGGTTCGCTCAAACCGGCCTGAACCGTCTGAATCCCACTCCTGACTCTTCCCTTTCTCTCTCTCTGTCTCTGTCTCTCTCTCTCTCTTTAGAAAAAGATGTCCAGGCCGCTTCCATCAGTCCCGGGGTGGGCTCAGCCGCAAGTTGGGCTGGCTGGGCTGTGACGGGGGTCTCGTCCCTGACGTCAAAGCTGATCCGGGCAAACGCTGGAACGACGCCGGGAGCAGAACCGGTGGCCGAGGACGCCCCCGTCAAGAAGCCGGCGGAGCCTCCCAAATCAGGTCAGTGGGGCTGCTAACCCACCCCGGGCAGCGTCCCAATTTTGACTGCCGAGGAGGCCTAAGGAGGCCTTGTCTGGGTTAGGTGGGCTGTGTGAAGGGGGCCAATTTTGCAATACAGGTGTAGAGAACCATTCGTTCCGTGGCCATTGAAAAAAAAGAGACCCAGGACCACTTTTCACAGAATTACGGCCATTGCCGGATCCCCGTGGTCACATGATCAGAATCCGGGTGCTTGGCAGCCGATTCGTATTTATGACGGTTGCGGCGTCTCCCCGGGGGGGCGGTCACGTGTTTCCCTTCTGCGACCTGTTGTGAAGTCCGTGGAGAAGCCAGATATCACTTCATAACCACGTGGCTGACTTGACAATTGCAGCGTTTCACTCAACAACGGTGGCAAGAGAGATTGTAAAATGGAATAAATTCCACGGACCTCGCTGAGCAATGGATATTTTGGGGTTCAGTTGTGGTCATAAGTGGAGGACTACTTGCAATATTTAAAACATTTATATATCTACCATTTCTCTATCTCTCTATAATAGATCTACTATTTATCTATATATCTATCATCTCTCTCTCTCTCTCTCCGTACCTACCTACCTATTTTTCTATCTATCACCTGTCATCTCTCTCTGTACCTACCTGCCTACCTACCTACCTATCTAACATCTGTCTGTCTATCAGTGGTGGGATTCTACCAATTTCCCTACTGGTTTGGTGATAGCGCACTTTGTGAGTACAGGTGCGCGTGCATAGCTTTCCCCACACCACCTGAGGCCTGCAGCGCCAATCAGCTGAGAGGATGAAGAAGAGAAAAGCGCAGGGGCCGGTGGGAGGGCCAATCCTGCGCTTTTCTCTTCTTCATCTCTCAGCTGATCGTGGAAGGCTTTTTTTGCTACCAGTTCA
>NW_020769404.1:1001593-1020277 GCF_900518735.1 Pseudonaja textilis
TAATAATAATAATAATAATAATAATAATAATAATAATAATAATAATAATAAAGGAAATATTCTAAATGCTCTGATGGTCATTTGGAAAAATCCTTTCTTTGTGAGCACTTAGAAGCCAAGAGGAACCTACATGCCAATTTTCAAGTTTGTAGGTTTTACGGTTCTGAAGATTTTGTGATGGTGTGTGAGGGGTATTTCGCTTATATAGAGATAGCGGTCATGCCCCTGGAGGACCCAGGCCCATCCCCTCTCCATCCTAGGGCACGGAGGGAGAAGAGGATAAGGGAGAGACGTGGTCTCCTTGGGAGGAGAGGGCCTTGATCCTCTTCATGGGCTGCAGCTGTGACAACTGACTAAGAATTTGGACCTGCGCATTGGCAAATGCTGGAAACTAATCGTGTAAATATCTCTAGTTTATGGTTCCTCTCTTGAGTTTGGCGTCCTTCCCAGTGTGTGTTATCTGTGGACATCCTCCAGCCCTTACCTTGCCTGGTTTGTGTTGCTTTTTTCCTTCTTTGTGTAACTGTGTGGGAGTTCTTCAAAGATATTTGGAACTTGGAAGGAATATAGGGGCTTCACCTGTTTCCTATGACTGTGTTTGTTTTGTATCCCGCCCTGGGTCATCACAAGAGCTTTCTATTCCTATCTATTCCTTTCTATTCTAATTATTCCTATTCCATTCCATTTCTAATTCTATTCCTCTCCGCCCCGGCTACGTTCATTCGGACTCTCTGGCCACTCGCTTTTTCTTTCCCGGATCTGCAGGTCCCAGCAAGACGGATCTGGCCCGAAAGAAACGAGAAGAGAGGCGCCAGGAAATAGAAGCCCGACGAGCCGAGAAAAAAGCCGCCAAGGGACCTATGAAGTTGGGGGTCAGGAAATTGGACTGACACTCTGCCCCACGCCATGTTATTTTTCCCTTCCTCCTCCTCCTCCTCCTCCTTCTTTCCACGTTAGGACAGCTCGATGCCTTCCAAGAGACTGCAAGGAGGCGGCGAAGCGTCTCGCAACTCTGGCTCCCCGACCCAGTTTTGAAAGCGGGGGGGGGGGCTCCCTCCCTCCGGTCTCGCTCTGTCGTGGCGACTGCCACCCGCGGGGACCAGGTCTACCTGCGTCCCACCTTCCTTGGCAACCTGGGGGCCGATTTCTCTGGTTTCAAGATAGTTAAACATGGACTTCCGGAAGCCTTGAGGGGGCGGGGGGGAAGCCTTGGGCGGGGTGAGGAGGGGGTTTGGATTCCACAGTCTCTTTTGTCTGTGTGCAAAGAAAGCGAGACTTTTGCACAGAGGTGAAGTACCAGGCGGTCGTGTGCGCGCGAGTGCATGTGGCTGTGCCTGCGCGTGTGCAGGTGATAATCCATGCCTGTTTCATCAGCTGACAGGGAAGCAGAGAAATAAATTATGAATGAAAAGCTGCAAAGATTCCCACAATCCCCGGCCCATATCTCTTTCTCTCTCTCTTTTTCTCTCTTTTTCACTGTCTTTTTGTCTCACTCTGTCTCTCTTTGTGTATGTATCTGTCTCTGCCTCTTTCTGTCTGTCTCTCTTTTTCACTGTGTCTCTTTTTGTCTCAACTCTCTGTGTCTGTCTCTGCCTCTCTCACTTTTTCTGTCTGTCTCTGTCTTTTTCTCTATTTTTCACTCTGTCTCTGTCTCTCTGTCTCGCTGTGTATCTGTGTCTCTGCCTCTCATTGTCTCTTTTTGTCTTTTTCTCTATTTTTCACTGTTTGTCTCTGTCTCACGCACTCTCTCTATCTGCGTCTCTGCCTCTCGCTGTCTGTCTCTATCTGTGTCTTTTTCTCTCTTTTTCCCTGTCTCTCTTTCTTTCTCTCTCTCTCTGTATGTCTCCCTCTCTCTCTCTCTCTCTCCCCGCCGTCTCGGTTTCTGCAAACCGTGCAAACCAAACACCTGCCTTTGCTTGACATGGCAAACTTGGCTTAATCCTTGGGGTGGCTGTGCCGGCAAAGTTGCAGCTGCCTCGGTGTGACAGTTTGCAAATCTGGAAAACGGGTTCATTCCAAGAAGGAAAAAGTGACGCCTTTTCCCTCCCTGCCTGCTTTTGCGGGCCTAAAATCTTGCCCATTTGACTGGTTTTCGGCAGCCAAGGTGGTGGTGGAGGCAAATTTTGTTTTTCTCCCTCAGGGCTACTGAGAATTATGGCTGGGGGTGAGGGGTGGGTCGGGGGGCTCAGCCACGAGAATCTGAATCCCTCTCACGTTTTTTTTTTCCTTTTAGTAAAATAGCTTGCAAACGACTCTTTAAGGAGATGGTTCGGCGCAATTATTTTACTGCTTTTACACCCTTAATTCAAAGGTCTGGGCTGAAAGTTTGGCAAAATTCAGGCTAGGAAAAAAAAGCACCCTCGACCTTCTGTTTACTTCTCAAGTTACTCCGGAATTATTTCAAGAAAACGGCCCTTCAGGCAGCTCGTGTGATTTGGTTTTCTTTTTAATGTGCGTTCACCCAGAGGTTAACCGCCTCCTGTTTAGGATATGGCTGGCAATAGCTTAGCTTTTTTTTTTGCTTTTTTTTTTTTAAAGTAAACATTAAAAAGGTCTTTAAAAAGTGTCCTGACCCCTTGGCTATTTGTGCAACAAGCGGGACAGGGGGGAATTGGTGTCGGCAGCGGGATCCACAAAGCGGCAGCGGCAGCTCTTGTGTTCTCCAAGGTTCAAAGGTCAGTGGAGGGAGGAGCGCAGGGGGGACACAGATGCACGGTCCCACCGTAGGATTTAAGTGCAGCACAGGGGTGTGGCTTTCCCGCAGCCGACCCAGAGTCCGGCCTCTGACCGTCCTTCCTCTTCCTCGCCTCCCTTCCTTGGACGACAACAAGCAGGTACGTCGAAACGAGCCGGATGGTCTGTTGCAAACCGGCACCGGCGTGCTCATTTCACATGCGGTCCGGCTGGGCGCTGGTAGCCCCGGGCCTCCTCCTGTCATGTGGTGCTGGTGCTCCTTGGGCTGGACGGAAGACTCGAATCTGAGACCTGTTGTGTGCGTTGGGGGAAGGGGGGGGGGAAGGAGCAAGATCTTAAAGAGGGAACCGACCTGGGTTGTATTGATTTAAGAGAAGAAATCCCGACAGGAACGTAACGAGGAGTCGGAAGGGACCTTGGAGGTCTTCTAGTCTAACCCCCTGCACAAGCAGGAGACCCTAGACCAGGGGCCGCCAACCTTTTGGACCTCAGGGGCCACCAAACTCATAATTTTAAATCCCGCGGGCCACCAATATGAATTTTGGCTGGTGGTGGCTTGCTGACGTTGGTGGGGAAGTCGGTCCCATATTCCAGAGCTGGAGTAGTCGCAGGACTGGCCCCTTTGGTCACCCCGGAGCAGCTGCTCCTCCACCCAGGTGCACCGGCCTACCATGGACTGGAGGAGCAGCTGCTCCAGGAGGACCAAAGGGGCCAGTCCTGTGTGACTCCTGCACCTCTGGAATATGGGACCGACTTTCCCACCAATGTCAGCAAACCACCCCAGGACGGATTTCCCTCCCCTGCCGTTGGTCTTACCTTCCAATTCCAGTTCGCGTGGCTCCACACAAGGTAAGGTTTGTGTTGGGCCAAAGGGTGGGGGCCAGTAGCTATGTGGACGGCGCAGCCTGGATTAATTGCTTTTGAGGGGGGGGGGACTTTTCTCTGCGGACCACCAAAATTTTCTCACGGACCACCAGTGGTCCCCATCCCACGGCTTGGCAAACCACGGTCCTAGACCAGGGAGTGTCACACTGGATTTCTTTGAGCGTCGGATCAGCCTTGTAGCTCTCCGCGGCCCAGCCAGGGTGGGGGTGGAAGGAGACGGGAAAGACGACTCCTGCAGCACTTTTGCCGGCCAAAATGGGGCACGGGGGCGTGTATGTGCCCCCCTCCGCCCCCGTGCCCTGTATTGGATGACAAGAGTGTTGCAGGAGGCCGTCCAGGCTGAAAAAGGGGGCACGAGGGGGGCTGCACACCCACCCACACCCCGGCCGCGCTCCGTTTTCGTTAACAGAAGCACTGCGGGCCGGTCCTTCGGTCATTTCAGGAGGCCAGCCCCGTGGGTCCAATTTAAGCCCCTCCACAGGCCACTTCTTGAGTTTGATACTCCTGCCCTAGACCATTCCAGACAAGCGAGTGTCCAATCTTTTAAAAAGCCTCCACTGATGCAGCCCTGCACAACTTCTGGAGAGAAGCCATTGCGCTAGTTAATCGTTCCAACCGTCAGGAAATTTCTCCTTCGTTCCAGGTTGCTTCTCTCCTCGATAAGTTTCCATCCGTTGTTTCTTGTCCTGCCTTCGGGTGCTTTGGGGAACAGGATGAGCCCCCTACTCTGTGGGGCAGCCCCCCAAGTGGTGGAAGACAGTTATTATGCCTCCCTAGTCCTTCCCTTTATTAGACATTCCCAATTCCGGCAACCGCTCATCGTATACCCTGAAAATAGGACCTACCCTGAAAGTAAGCCCTAGCTTGATTTTTTTTGTGAGCCCAAAATAAGCCCTAATTAAGATCCCGCACCCTCCAGAGTGGGCAGGTAAAAATTAAGCTAGGGTGGGATGGGGGTGGCTGAAGGTGCCCTACTACTTTGGACAGTTGTAGCCAGGCCTCGCACACCCCTGACACCTGCCTCGCTGGCCGATTCCTTCTGCAGCCGGTAAGGCTGGCAAGGCTTTCCTGAAGGCCTCTGGAGCTGGTAACAAAGCTCTGGATCGATCCTATCAGCTTGCAGAGGCCTTCAGGAAAGCCTTGCCGGCTGCAGACGAAGAATTTCCCGAAGACCTCCAACAGCGAAAAGGAGGCCGGGGCAACGCGCGCAAGTGACGGTGGATGAATATCCCCTCAAAAATAAGACCTGGTGCCATTTTGGGTGGCAACAAAAATATAAGACAAGGTCTTATTTTCAGGGGAACAAGGTAATTTAGTCCCCAATCCTGAAATCATCTTTGTTGCTCTTCTCTGCCCTCTTTCTAGATTCTCGACATCTTTTTTTTTTAATATTGTGATGACCAAAACTGAATGCAGTATTCCAAGCGTGGTCTTACTAAGGCTTTGTAAAGTGGTAGCAGCGCTTCATGTGATCTTGATTCTGTCCCTCTGTTAATGCAATTTAGGATTGCATTGGGGTTTTTTGGGGGGGAAGCTCCTCTCAACCACTGCAAACGCACTTGGGGCACGTCAAGAAAAAAAACCCCAGTTCCGCACTCGCGTTTTCCATTGTTGCCGTCCCTTACCTCTCCCAGTGACGAAACGCCAGAGAAGAAAGACTGTGGAGACACCGAGGAGTTGTCAGAGGTCGAGCTGGCTGACTTGAGTCTTACTGTGTGACGAGAAAATAGAGAAGGCCATTAGCACGAGACTAGATCTGCAGGGGGCATTTCCTTCCAAAAGAGGCCCTTGAGGAATAGAATAGCACATAGAAGAGACTAGACCGGAATAACAATAGGAATAGAACAATGTAGAATAAAATAAAATAGATATTGGAAGGAATGGAATAGAATAATGTAGAACAGAATCGCCAACCAGTGCGAGAAAATTTTGGTGGGCCGCAGAGAAATCTCACCCCCAGAGCACCCCCCCTCCAAAGCAGTTAATCCAAGCTGCATGGGAACACAAGGCTGCGCAGCCCACATGGCCCCATGGGAATCCTCCCCGCCCACTCACTCCTTACCGAGCAAACTTGCCTGCTAAATTTCTATTTTTCCTTTTTTCCCCCTGACCATCAGCTGTTCTGCTGTGCCAGGAGATTTAGATGAGCTAGAAAGCAGGAAATGGTTGGATTTCTTGCTTTCTAGCTAATCTATAGATCTTCAGTTATGCTTTTAAGCACAGCCGAACCTCCCTTAGGACTGAGGGTTCTGTTATTCAGTGCAGACTCACAGCAAGCAAATTTCATGTGACAGACTCAGGTAGCCGATGGCAGATAGATAGATCAATGAATGATGCTGTGAGCAACTCAATCTGCCTGCTTTACCTGATTTTGGGTAAAAGTTGCTCTTTTTTTTTTTAAAAAATTAACATTTACATGGTGTGCTGTGAGTTAATTTTGTGAGTTTGCTTGCTAGCAAATTTTATGGGTTTGCTTGTAAACAAATTTTATGTGACAGGCTGAGGTAGCTGATGGCAGAAACACAGATCTCTAAGTGAATCCGTGATTCTGTGAGCAACTCAATCTGCCTGCCTGCTTTGCCTGATTTTGGGTGAAAGTTGCTCTTTTTTTAATAAAAAATTCAGTATTTATATAAATATTTATATTTACATACAAGCCATGCCCAGCTAGTCACATGACCACCAAGCCACACCCACAAATTAGGCCACGCCCACAGAACTAGTTAGTGGTCCATGGTATTTAAAATTATGAGTTCCCTGAGGTCGAAAAGGTTGGCGACACCTGATGTAGGGATAGAATAATATAGAATAACAGAATAGAATGGAATAGAATAATGTAGAATAATATGGAATAGAATGCTATAGAAATATGGTTGAATAGAACAGAATAGAATAGAGTTGGAAGGGGCCTTGGAGGTCTTCTAGTCCAGCCCCCTGCTCAAGCAGAAGAACCTGTAATATTTCAGATAAGTGACTGTCTAAACTCTTCCTCAAAACCTCCAGTGATGGAGCTCCCACGATTTCTGGAGACAAGCTGTCCGACTGGTTAATTGTCCTCACTTTTACAAAGTTTCTCCTTATTTCCAGGCTGAATCTCTCCTTGTTCAGTTTTCATCCATTATTCCTTGTCTGGCCTTCAAGTGCTTTGGAAAATAGTTTGACCCCCTTCCTCCTCCTCTGGGGCAGCCCCTCAAATATTGGGAGGCTGCTATCATGTCTCCCCTTTCTTCACTAAATAGCCAGGCCCAGTTCCTGCAACCGTTCTTCGTATGTTTTAGTCTCCAGGCCTTTGATCATCTTAGATAGATCCAGATTAACAGTTGGAAGAGACCTTGTAGGTCATCTAGTCTAACCCCCCCACCCAAGCACGACACCATGGTCCTTCTCTTCCCTAGACTAGCCAGGCCCAGTTCCTGCAACTGTTCTTCATACGTTTTAGTCTCCAGGCCTTTGATCGTCTTAGTTGCTCTTCTCTGAAATTTTTCCAAAGTTTCAACATCTTTTTTTTTGTAATGTGGTGACCAAAATTGGTTGCCGTATTCCACCTGTGGCCTTAACTAAGGCTTTGTAACATTGTAGACTAATACTTCACCTGATTTTGAGTCTATGCCTCTGTTTATACAACAGTGGGCTTCAATTCCCAGAATCCCCTAGCGAGCACGGCTGCTACCGAGAATTCTGGGATTTGAAGTCCGTGCAGCCGGAAAGCTGAGTGGGAAGACCACACCTGTAACTATAGTTAGTCCTTGACTTACAATGTGGTGGTTTTGAAGTTACAAGGGCATTGAAAACTTCAAAGTGACTTAGGACGTTTTTTCAGACTTCAACATCCTTAGGGTCACATGAACAAAATTTGCACGCTTGGCAACTGGCTCATATTTATGACGGTTGCAGTGTCCAGGGTGCAACCACCTTCTGACAAGCAAGCCAGATTCACTTAAGAACCGTATTTATTACTAAGTTATCCCCTGCAAAGTGGTTCATTTAACCGCTGTGGCAAGACAAGTTGCAAAACGGGGCGTAAAACTCACTTAGCCACAATTGTGGGGCTCAATTGTGCTCGTAAGTTGAGGACTGCCCCGTGCTGCCCACCCACCCCCACTTGCTCTAGGAGCCCTTAAAAGGCCCCTCCCCCCCACATCCCAAGGGCCCCTTGTGATCCTTACGGGAGGAAACAGACCCCAAAGGGGTTATCCCGTTGTGGCCCTCAGGTGACGGCCGTCGCATCTCGGAGAGGCTGCTGCAGCGCATTCGGACGTCAGCCTCCTTCTTCTTCTCTTCCTGCGCCTGGAAAAAGGGGTTAAGGAGGAGGGTGGAGAATAGACAACAGGCTTGGAATTGTTTACAGAAGCAGTTTAAGAAAGGCCCGGTCCTTGCATGCAGAATAAAGCATAATTTAAAGATCAATCAATCACAATAGAGCTGGAAGGTACCCTGGAAGGTCATCTAGTCCAGGGGTCGCCAACCTTTTGGACCTCAGGAGCCACCAAACTCATAATTTTAAATCCTGTGGACCACAAATTTTGACTGACGGTGGCTTGCTGACATTGGTGGGAGAGAGAGAGAGAGAGAGAGAGAGAGAGAGAGAGAGATGATCTAACCTCTCTCCCTCCCTCTCTCTCTCTCTCTCACACACACACACACACAAACACACAGAGGCAGGGGTGGGATTCAAATTTCTTAACAACCGGTTCTGTGGGCGTGGCCTAATTTGTGGGTGTGGCTTGGTGGTCATGCGACTGGCTGGGCATGGTTTGTATGTAAATATTATAAATATTTATGTCAATATTGATTTTTTTTTTATAAAAGAAAAGCAACTTTTACCCCAAATCAGGCAAAGCGGGCAGGCAGGTTGAGTTGCTCACAGAATCACTTAAGAGATCTGTGTTTCTGCCATCGGCTATCTGAGTCTGTCACATAAAATTTGTTAGCAAGCCATTCCAGTCCAGGGTTTATACCAAAAACGTCAATCAGTCCCACAAACAATCTTTCCTTGCTTTTTCCTTTATTCTGGTTCTGCTTTCACTTTCTAAAATTCTTACTTTGTTTCAATATTTCTGTAATGTTATATCCACACCAGTTCATTCAAAAACAGGATGCTTTCCCTTTTATTTGAGCCAAATTTTTATCAAAAGGTGACACTCTCCATTATACAAAGTCTTCACCTTTTTCCGCTTAAAGAACCTTAAAAAACTGAAAGAAGAAAGAAGGAAAGTAGAAGTGGTTTCTTTTTGTGGACTTTTAACGATCATAAAATATAAGAATGATGATATCTCTTTGGGAATTAAAAATGGAACTTAAAAATATGAGAGAATTACTACAGGAAAGAGGCGAATCACTTTGCTCTGTGCTAGAAAAAATGGAAATGGCAATTGAAGAAGAAGAAAGAGGAGAAGGAATCGGCTTGAGAAGACATTTTAAATAGACAATTAACACAAAGAACGCTACAAAAAGGTGGGGAAAGAGGGAAGGTTAAAAAGTTGAGATTTAAGAAGGCAATTAAAAGGGGGAATACCTGTGAAGTCAGGAAAGGCAGAAAGACCCAGCAGAAAAGGGGAAAGGAAGATATTAAGAAAGAGAGGGATATAAACTGGAATGAGAAAAGATATGGGGAAAAGAGGGGGAGGAGAAGCAGTAAGAAACATGTACATGAAATAAAGAAATACGGAAATAGTAAAATGTTGAAAAGAAATTTTTTTTTCATAGATAATGGTTGATGAATTAAAAAAGGGATTCTGCAGGGTGACAAGGTGTAATAAGAATATTTCTGCAATTAAAAATATTTAGAAAATAGGGTAATATAGATACTGATAACTCTTATTAAAGGGAGGGAAATATGCTGTGGAATCCAATTGAAAAGATGTAATGATTAATGGTTTATTAGGAATTAAGATGAGGGAATAAAGGTATATTCTAATCATTAAGGTGTCACACTCAAAATAGTAAAAGGGGGGAAACCTATACTTGTTCTTTTTTCTTTTTGTGTGTGTGTGTTAAAACTTGTATTAATCTAGAATTCATAAAAAAAAAAGTGTAATGGAAAGGGAATATGACAGACTAAAGAACCAGCTAAATTAATACGTTTAATATAGATTATTAAAAGCAAGGAGAGACATTGGTAACTTTATTATTACTACTATTAGGCAAATATATATTGTTTATTTTTATTTTTAAAATAAATATTAAAGGATTATATTTGAAATAATTGAAATGAAATAAAAAGATGTTTAGATTGAGATTAATGAAAGAACTTAGAATTATTTATTATTATTATTATTGTTAGGCAAACACATATTGTTTATCTTTATATTTAAAAATAAATACTAAAGGATTATATTTGAAATAATTGAAATGAAACAAAAAGATGTTTCGATTGAGATTAATGAAAGAGGCTAGAATTAATGTGTTTGTTTCTCTCCTTACTGAAAATTTGGAATGGAAAAAGTAATAATAGAATTAAGTATGCATATATCAATGTATAATTGCTGTCATATTTGTATGTAAAGGTGATGACCCGGAAATATGTTGTCCACTAAAAAGAGATTTTTGATTTTAATGTGAAAAACTGAATAAAGTTTGTTTAAAAAAAAAATTGTTAGTAAGCCAACTCACAAAATTAATTCACAACACAACATGCATGTAAATATTGAATTGTTTATTTTTTTAAAAAAGCAACTTTTATCCAAAATCAGGCAAAGCAGGCAGGCAGATTGAGTTGCTCGCAGAATCACAGATTCACTTAGAAATCTGTGTTTCTGCCATCGGCTACCCGAGTCTGCAACTGAATAATAGAAGCAAAGGCTAGCCAAATTGTGCTTACTCACCAAGTGTAGGTCCTGTAGTTGGTGCTGCTTTTCGCTCGGCCCGACATGGACCAGGTGGTTGAAGTTGCTTGGGGAAGAGATGAGCTTGGCACGGAGGCTGGGGTTGCGCATCATCTCTCTGCAAAGGGACAGGGGACGGCAGCGCCTAGCACACGGGCACCCTGCTCAGAGGGGCCAGCCAGCTGGCAGCAGCCCAGGGCCACTCGACTACCTGAAACTTCCTGGAGGGGCTCACGCAACGGCCTTAAATTGCAAATTTCTCCAATTTTTTTCCTACCGGCTCTATGAGAGCACACTTCGCACATGCAGCACTCAAAAAACCACCCTCTGTGTCAGTGCTAGCGGGGTGAGCTGCTTTTTTTAGCTCCGCTGAGGTACGGTAATCTGCTCTGTCGAGTGCTGAGCTATAAAACAAGGGACTATAGGATAGGAGAGGGCAGGAGCAGTCAAAGTGTTCTGACCAAGGTTTCCTGAGACCGTAATTAAGCACACGCTTAGCCCAAACAACTCTCGTTTTATCTCAATGCTGGGAATGATTTGAATTCCCAACCTATAATGAGCCTCAAACAGTCCCTCGAGATAAGCACCCACCTTTCTCTCCTTTGAATGGAGTGCCAAATGAATTATAAAAAAAACAACTGAAGTACAAAGTCCACACAGAGCTTCAAGGGTTAATCCAAACAGAGCAAACGACTTTGCTTCCTGCAAAGGTTTCTCTACCTTTGCACCTCCTTTATACCTTAGGGGAGGGGCAATCACCTCCCAGCCTTACTCCCGAGTTTCAGCTGCTCTCGCCTTCTGGCAGCTCTGTGCATATGTGCACTGGGAACAGGCTCCCCTTGTTCCTCTGCCTCGCTGCTGCCAGACTCCAGAGGCAGCCCCCCACTCCCAGGTGGTCCTGGCCCCATCTTTGCATCAGATGCAGGACCCTCGTCCGAGCCCTCTCCAGACTCCCTGACTGGTCCCCTTTCTTCCCCACTGTCTGATTTCGCTGCCGTCTGCACAGGCTGCCAGTGAACCAGAACACAAAGGTGGTATTTGCCGGTTCTCCAAACTACTCAAAATTCCCACTACCCGTACGCCAGAACTGGCCTGAACCGGCTGAAGACCATCTCTGGTCTTCCAGCACAACGTACAGCAGCGCTCGGGACTAGAATTTCCATTGGTAAGGAACAGAGAATTATTTCTTCATTTAGCACACCGCAATACAGATGGTCCTCGACGGAGAACCACAACTATGTCCACCATTTCTGCTGCTAAGATGAGACACAGCTAAGTGAATTTTTGCCCCATTATACGACCTTCCCTGTCCCAGTTGTTCAGCGAATCACCTCCGCTGCTTAATTAGTCACATGGTTGTTAAGTGGGTCAGGCTTCCCTGTTGACTTAGTTTGTCAGAAGGTCGCAAAAGGACACAGCGACCACCATAAACATAATGTCAACTCAAAAATATTTCTCTGGTCTTTTAGAGTTGCCAGCAGAAAGGGAGTGGGGGAAGAAGTGCATTTGTTGTGGTCCGCCGGCAGCAGGTGCGGACGGCTGAGGTCTCGGAGAGCGAGGACTCGGATGAGGGGCCTGCGTGTGGTGCAGGGATGGGGGCCAGGACCATCAGGGAGTGGAGATTATGGAGGCTGGCAGCAGTGATGAAGAGCACCCCGAGGAGCCTGTGCCCAGTGCCTGTGTGCACGCAGGGCTGCTCGAAGGAAAGAGCAGCTGCAGCAGCACAGGCGACTCGGGAGTAAGGCTGCAAGGTAATGGCCCCTCCCTCAAGAGATAAAAGCCAGCTGAGAAAGCGGAGTTCTTTACAGGAAGCAAAGACGTTTTTGCACTCAAGCCTTGTGGACGTTTGGAATATCTTGGTTGGTGTTTGGAGACTCTTTGTGTTTGAAATCTTTCTTGGCAACTTAACCTAGTGTTCTTGGCAGCCTTGCACCACCTTTCTTATCAGAAATAATTAATTTGAAACAGCCTTTTAACCAGGAAGGAATGGAATTCGTAAGGAATCATTAAAGAGTTTTGCTGTTATATCTGTTTTGTGTTTGTTTTCTTGGAACAAGGTTTGGGTCAGAACAGCACTCCTTAAATGTTTTCATAGATATATTTCTAGGTGGCCGAAGCTTCTGGCGCACAAGATTATTACTGGAGAGCATGATTGATGACTCTTGGCTATGGAGGTGTCCCATTGGAGAATATACATCCAGGGGGTCGGGGGCGAAGACCAGGGTCAAGGGGGAATGATGTGTCTCAGAGTCGGCTACACCCAGGTAGCACTGGCATGTTCACTCCGAATAAATCATTTTTTTTCAACTCTGAGAGATGCGGCTAGAGGCTCATGATTCAAATGGGGGTGGATTGTCGGAGTGGGTCAGTTGCCAACGGCCTGATCACGTGACCCTGGGGATGCTGCCAGGTGGAAAAAGTGTGGGGAAATGGTCATTAAGTCCCTTTTTTCCCAGTGCCGTTGTAATTTGGAGCAGTCACTAAATAAAACAGTTGTAAGTCGGGGACTCTCTAGGGCACATGGCTAACGGTCATAAAAAAATCACCTCGTGATGAGATGGGTGGCGAACAAATTTAACACAGAAGATTAAAAATATCCAGCGGTTTGGATTTGCATAATATGCCAAGCCACATTGAAATGAACCAGGATTACAATCAAACCAAACTTGGCCTGCAATGCGAATTTTTCACCGGCTGAGATAAATGAAAATGGCACCGGATGTTGCAACAGCCTGTGTAGCTTCTGAACAGCAGCCATCACAAAATCCCCCTCTCTGACTAGCCTCACCTCCTCTGGTGTTGCCGCTCCTCCTCGGTGATCCGGAAAGAGAAGCACCGCTTGTGCCTAGTCCTCATGAGGTACCGCCGGCTGTTATCCGTGGTCTGGGGAATTTCGAATTCATCCTGGTCTGGAGGAAGGAAGGAAAGTCAGGCTCCTCACAGCAAATTTGTTAGTGGTTAGTGAATGGTTTAGTTAACAGATTAACAGACCTGGAAGGGACCTTGTAGGCCATCTAGTCCAACCCCACACCCAAGCAGGAGACCCCACACCATTTCTGACAGATAACAGATTAATAGACCTGGAAGGGACCTTGTAGGCCATCTAGTCCAACCCCCCACCCAAGCAGGAGACCCTACACCATTTCTGACAGAGGGCAGTCCAGTCTCTTCTTGAAAGCCTCCAGGGATGAAGCTCCCACAACCTCTGAAGGCAACTTCTGTTCCAGGGGTGGATTGTTCTCCCTGTCAGGAAATTCTTCCTTATTTCCAGGTTGAATCTCTCCTTGTTCAGGTTCCATCCACTGTTCCTTGTCTGGCCTTCGGTGGCTTTGGAGAACAGCTTGACCCCCTTCCTCCTCTCTGGGGCAGCCCTTCAAATATTGGAAGATGCTCTCCTGTCTCCCCTGGTCCTTCTCTTCCCTAGACTAGCCAGGCCCAGTTCCTGCAACCGTTCATCGTATGTTTTAATCTCCAGGCCTTTGATCATCTTAGATAGATCCAGATTAACAGTTGGAAGAGACCTTGTAGGTCATCTAGTCTAACCCCCACCACCCAAGCACGACACCATGGTCCTTCTCTTCCCTGGACTAACCAGGCCCAGTTCCTGCAACCGGTCATCGTATGTTTTAGCCTCCAGTCCCCTCATCATCCTGGTTGCTCTTCTCTGCACTCTTTCCGGAGTCTCAACGTCTTTTTTATAGTGTGGTGACCAAAACTGGATGCAGGATTCCAGGCGTGGCCTTACTCAGGCTTTACACAGAGTGGGATTAGTACCTCTTGGCTAGTTGGTTATTGTGTGATGCAGCACAATCTGAGAACTTGTGCTTTATTGCAGTGTTAATGCACATTTTGCAGGTATAACTACGGATAGTCCTTGCCTTACGACAATTGAACCCCAAAATTTCTGTTACTAAGTGAGACATTGGTTAAATGAGTTTTGTCCCCTTTTACGACCTTTCTTGCCACAGTTATTAAGTGAATTAGTAGTCACTTGGTTTTTAAGTGAATCTGGTTTCCCCATTGTCTTTGATTGTCAGAAGGTTGCAAAAGGACATCACTTAGCAACGGTCACAAGTATGAACCAGTGGCCAAGCATCTGAATTTGGATCCCATGATCATGGGAATGCTGGTCATAAGTGTGAAAAATGGTCATAATCACATTTTTCAGCGCCATTATAACTTCGATCAATCACCGAATGAACTGCTGTTAAGTCGAGGACTATCTGTAAATATATATTTCTGGATTTATTTTAACATAAGCCGCCCGGCGAAATGGATGGCAAGCAAATTTCATTAAATCAATAAATCTGCAGACCCACAAAACAACGGCCTTCAGACCTGGGTCAAATTTGTCATGCGAATGCAACTCCCGTTCCCTCTGCAAAATTCCTGGCTCCCTTCTTTTACCTGCTTGGCGCCCCCCCGCCCCTCCTTACCTGCACCTTTGTTCCTGAGGTAGGTGAGCCGGACTTTTTCGCTGCCGAAGGTGCACAACGAGCCTTCGGGATTCAGCGCCCGCACCTGAGCGGAGGAGAAAGGGATGTCAACGGATGTCCTTCACCAATGGATGGGCTTCAAAAAAATTTTTTAGCAAGCGGTTCTCTGCCGGGTGGGCGTGGCCTAGTCATCCTCCTGCACCGGGGGGGGGGATTTTCACCCTCCCCAGGGTCAGGAGGCTTTCCTCGAGTCTCCAGGAGGGCGAAAATGGCCTCCCTGGGCCCCAGAGGCTCTGTGGAGGCCGAAAACGAGCCCATTTCCGGCCTTTCGGAACTTCTGGTTCAGCCTGTTTTTCAACCCCCTTGAGCCTCCACGCAGGCCCTGCCCTTACCTAGGATCCATAATGGGCCGTGTGGAGATCTTGGGAGGGGAGGGGCGGGTGGGGCCAGCCAGTCGTTGCAACTCCTGGTTCAGCGAGCCAGGTGTAAAAAGGAACATCCAGTTCAGCCGAACCGGTGCAAACCGGTATAGCAGCCCACCCCTGCCCTCCTCGCCTCTCCATAATCCGCCCCCCCAGTGGGCCAACCTTTCTTCTGCTACAGCTTCAACATCAAGGATGAACACAGGACTACACACCCACAAAAACGCACCACACACATGGACACACATCGCCTCACCACACACACACACACACACACACACACGGAGGAGAACCATCCTTTCCTATTGCAAGAAAGCCAACTTTCTCTACACCAGAGGTCTCATTCTCGCGGCCCGCGGGCCAATTGCAGCCCGCAGTCCGATATCCTGTGGCCCCCACCGTGATATGAAAGTATAATATTAGTGCGTTCTCCATGCGTCGCTAGCTAAAGACTTCTGCGTGCGGCCCAGCCTCACCCAGCCTCTGCCTGCAGCGGCCCACAGGTAAATTGTGTTTGAGACCCCTGCTCTACGCCAACCCAGGAGTCAAAGAGGAAACATTTGGGGATGTATTGTTTGCCAGCCCATCCTTTGAGACACCCTACCTGTTCCCAGATGCACACAAAGTCACCTGGCCTGAGAACAGGGGTGTCAAACTCGATTTCATTGAGGGCCGTATCAGGGTTGTGTTTGAGGGTAGGCATAGATAGCCAGCTTGACATCACTCGTGTCGGGGGCACCGGTGGTAGTAGCCCAGGGCTAAGACAGGACTTATCTTCCTTCCTCCATTCCTCCCTCCCTCCCATTCATCCATCTTTTTCTCTATTCTACCCATTTATTTCCTTCCTCCCTTCCTTCCTTCCTTCCTTCCTTCCTTCTCTTCTTTTTCCTCCCCTCTTTGTTCTCCTTTCTTCTTCCTTCCCCTTTCCTTCTTTTTCCTTCCTTGCTCTCTTCCCATCTTCCCATCCTTTTCCTTTTCTCCTTCCCTGTTCCTTCTTGCACGCTCAAATGCAAAAGTTGTTTTATTTTTAGTTGGTTTTGCTAGCGCCTCTGGCTTCAAAAATGGGGGTGGGGCATTGCGGGCCAGTCCTTTGCTGTTTCCAGACCGGTCCCGTGGGCCAGATCTAAGTACCCCACAGGTGTGCTCAGATGCGGCCCTCGGGCCTTGAATTTGACACTCTCACCTGAGAAGAAGCAGGACTGGGTATGAACACACGTTGCACCCTGCTGGCGCCCTCTTCATTTCCCTTCCTCAAGTTACAACCATTCATTTACTGAGCATTGGAAGATACCATAGCATTGAAAAGGGGGACTTGGGACCATTTCTCACAGTTATGACCGTTGCAGCATCTCCATGGTTACACAATAAAAATCCAGACGCTCGGCAACCGACTCGTATTTATGACGTCTGCAGTGTCCTGGGGGAGTTACGCGATCCCCTTTTGCGACCTTCTGACCAGCAAAGCCCAATTCACTGAACGACCTTGTTTCTACCTTAACAACTGCAGTGATTACAACTAGCAAGAACAGTTGTAAAATGGGGCCAAATTCACTTATCCACATAAAGTTGTCAGAAGGCCGTAAAAGGGGGATCGCGTGATGCCAGGATGCGGCGACCGACATAAATATGAGTCAGCTGCCAAGCATCCAAATTTTGATTATGTGACCACAGGTCGTTAAGTGTGAAAAATGGTCCCAAGTCCCTTTTTTCAATGCAGTCCTAACCTTGAATGGTCACTAAACAAATAACTGTATGTCGAGGACAACTGTATCGCTACAATCATGGCTCAAAGGCACCCATCCTATTGAATTATTTTATGTTCAGCAATGGAGGAGGCAATGGTAGAATTCAACCAGTGTAACAACCGGTTCGGTGAACTGGTCCGAACTGGCTGAATCCCACCCCTGGGAGGAGGCCTTTTGAGCAGCAGCCTCACACCCTGCGGCGTCCATTTTGTGAAAGCGCTCACGGTCGACTGTCAAGCCTGCATCCTGATCGCTGATCCAGCACCTCTTTAGTAGAGTTTTACTCTTTGCTTGTTGTTGGGATAGAAAACAGGGCGGGCACCTTTTTCAGGCAGACAGTTTGAATCCACTCGGCCTTCCGTACGTCAAAGATATCTAGGCTGTTTTCGCTGAATACTGACAAATAAGGGGCATTATAGCCTGAAATGGAAAAGAGCACAGGGTTAATGCCGGTGTGCCAAGTCTGCCCCTCATGCTTGCAGCCACCCACATCCTCCCGCAATCCTGCTGTCGTGCCCCTGTCGGAGGCTGATTCGGTGGAGGAAGCCAAGCAGCTGACAGGGAGCGGGGGTGTGGTTCCGTTGGCTGTGGAGGAAACTGGGGAAGGGCAAAGTCTCGCTGGGCAGAGCAGGGGAGAGGGAGAACAAGGGAGAGGGAGTTCAGAGAAAGACTCGGGCCCACCCCCTCTTCATCCTAGGGCACGTAGGGAGAAATGGGGAAGAGAGCAATGTGGGTTGTGTGGCTTATGGGGGAGGAAAAGGCCCTGATTCCCTTCATTAGCCACACCTGGGAATGAGAGTTTAAAAGAGATGCATGCTGACTGTGGCAGCTGTTGGGAGCAAACATGAATTTATCTGGTATCATCGTGGCTTATCTGTGTTCCTGGCGTCTTCCCAACTCTGTGAGTTTTGCCGTGCTTTCAAGTCTGAAATTCCTGCTCTGTCAAGCCAATTACTTTAAGTTACAATTTGTGTATACCTTGTTTTGGACTGAATTTTCTACAGTTAAAGGCTGTTCCTGGGAGAGTTTTTCTCCAGCCGAAGGTAACCTGGACACTGGGGGCAAAGTTGGAGATAATAAAGGGACTCCTACTGCTTATTTGACTGTGTTACCTTTGTACCACGCCCCTTTGGGTCATCACACCTGCCGATTATGGTGTGATTGGCTTAATGCTAGTTTACCAAATAAGCCACAATAGGCTGGGCTTTGTAGTCAAGGGGCCACGCCTGCATTTGCATCGGAGTAGGATTCATATTCTAATAGAGAAGATTCTTAAAGTTGAGCCTAAAGATAGAACCAGAAGCTTTTCTTTGGGGGCAAAAAGACTTGGGAAAAATATTTGGAAGTTTGATATATATACAGTATATATCTATATATATCAAAGTTCCAAATATTTTATATTTATGGGCTTGCAAGTTCTTTTGTTGTGATATCCTGGGTCCTGCGTTGTAATCTCCTGGGTCATTTGGACCCAGGATACCACAACAGGACCCAGGACGCAGGACCCAGGATACCACAACAAAACAACTCGCAAGCCCATCACACAACCCATTACCCAAGGAGTTAAAACATGAGAGGCTAATGGAAAAAAAATCACTACAAAACAAACGACCCAGGAGATTACAGCACACGATCCAGGAGATCTCCACAACAATACTCACAAGGCCATCACACAGCC
>NW_020769404.1:1020287-1035698 GCF_900518735.1 Pseudonaja textilis
GATCCAGGAGATCTCCACAACAATACTCACAAGGCCATCACACAGCCCATTATACCAACATCAGCTCCATCAACCAATCAAGAGGCAGCAGGGCAGCCAACCAGCACACACCACCCCCCCCCCCCCCCCCCCCACCAGTATTTATAGAGAGATGGCAGCTCCGATCTCACACAAAGTCAGTGTCTGGCTGGGTAGTTGTCGAAGTTTCTCCGCAGCCTTCGGCTTCCCCTTGCTCCTTTGCTATATTCAAACATTTTTGCAGGGTCCCCTCAATAGAGTGAAGTTCTTTTCAAAGCAAAAAGAAATTCCTCTCCGGGTTGACCTCTATTGCAGATTCTGCTTTATGTAAGCACCGGACTTTTCCCTTTCAACTGATAAGAATGAACTTCTGAAAGCTAGGTACTTCAAAAGGAATTCTTTATTGAAAAGAAGTGGTCTATAGGCGTAGGAAAGAGACAGCTGGGATGGAAGAACCAAGGGAGTAACGCTCACCCGGGGAAACCGTCAACCCAGGTGGAAAATGGAGCGGGAGGCCCTTTGTGATCAGGAAGAAGGGGTCGAGGAACCACTGGCAGATGATCGACTGAAACGGTACATAAATCGCCTCACGAGGGAAGCCTTGGAGGGCCTCAATGTGCGGGATGAACCAGGTCTCCGACGAAGGAGAGCGAGTGAATCAGGAATTGAGAGAACCCGAGCCGTCACCCCTGATCCAGCTGAGGATGATCGAGCAATGGAACAAACTGGAGGACCAGCAGCCATACCAGGTACCCGACCCCTTGCCGCTCCAGAGCAGGGGATTAACCCTGGGCAACCCAGAGACATACAACTGCAGAGAAAGGTCCCGCCCTTGGGGGTAAAATTCGATGGGGACCCCCAGAAACTGGGATTATTCCTGGCCCAAGTCCTCCCCTACATGCAAGAAGAATACGGGCGGAATTTCCCCAGCCAGGGGGCCCGAGTGCGAGTCGTCACCCTGGGCCTGGAAGGGGCGGGAGCCAGATTGATGGTGACCCTCCACAACGTTAGCGCCCCAGGACTGAGGAACCTCGATCGATTCATGACAGCCCTACGCCACCGCTTCAAAGACCCCCTCACCGAAAGAAAAGCCCGCGACCGCATTAGACTTGTAAAGCAAGGCTGCTACCCGGTAGCTGAATACACCGAGGAATGTTGTGATCTGGCCGGCCGAGTCGACTGGCCAGAAGATATCCTAGTCTGTTGGTTCAAAGATGGACTCAGCGACAACCTGTTCACTGCCTGCCTGGCCCGTGAGCCCCCCCAAACCTCCTGCATGAATGAAACTTGTTCTTTGAGGATACGGCTTGCCTCAGAAGTTCTGTTTGCTCTATGGGTGTGTTACTTGGAACCCTGACAGAGCCCACTGGCATGTACAGAAGGGAAGAACCATAGCAACCATCATCCCCAACCAAAGCCCTCCCCCCTCTCCAAATCCGCGACTCACAGCAGCTGAGAGGAGCAGCTGGCCACATCAGCTCCTGGGCCCGGCTCCGGTAGCCGTGCGCGTCCACATAAAGGCCGAATCCGCTGAAGCACAAGATGAACTCGCTCAGGCTGACCTCCACGGCTTTTAGCGCTTCCATCTGGGCCACGGCGGATGCCCGGATGTCGTCTGTGTGGGGAAGGCTGACAGGGGACCCTTCATTGAGCAGAGGGTAGAGGGAGAAGCCGGACGGGTAGCCCACGCAGAGGCGGTCACCCAACACGTCCAGGCACTGGACGTATCCCGGCGCTTGGATCTCCTTGATACGGCGGTGGGGCGGGTGCGTGGCAGCCATCTGGAAGCACAGGACCTGGCGTTTGCAGGCCACACAGAGCACAGGGGTCGTGCCGCGGCAGATCAGCCCCACGGCCACCGCCTGGCAGCCTTTGGCCTCCAGCACTTTGGTCCCCGGCGCCTCGGGAGTCTCCAGCTCCGCCCACGAGAAGACGCGGAGTCCGTGGTTCTTGCCGCAGAGCACAGAGAGCAGCTGAGCTTCAGGGGAGACCAGCAGCAGCTGCACCCGCCGGCAGTCGCCCACCCGCAGCACATCTGGAGGGGAGACAAGCGGTCAGCTGCAGCCACCCCAATGCCGTCTAGGCACAACGGCGGGAAATCGAGAGCGGGGAAATTGTGGTGTGAACCTTAGGAAAGAAATACAGCTAGTCCTTGAGTTACCGTCATCCATTTGGTGGGCAAAATTACAATGGCACTGAAAAAATGCGATGGAGGAGCTTTTTTCCCACACTTATGACCGTTGCAGCTTTCCCATGGTCAAAATTCAGCCACTTGGCAACTGACTCATATTTATGATGGTTTACAGTGTCCCGGGGGGTTACGTGATCGACTTTTAGGACCTTCTGACCAGCAAAGTCAACGGGCAAGTCAGATTCACTAAACAACCCATATTACTAACAGATTAACAGATTTAGAAGGGACCTTGTAGGTCATCTAGTCCAACCCCCCACCCAAGCATGTGACCCTACACCATTTCTGAGAGATGGCAGTCCAGTCCCTTCTTAACAGCCTCCAGGGATGAAGCTCCCACAACCTCTGAAGGCAACTTCCGTTTCATGGGTTGATTGTTCTCCCTGTCAGAAAATTCCTCCTTATTTCCAGGTTGAATCTCTCCTTGATCAGTTTCCATCCATTATTCCTTCTTTGGCCTTCGGGGGCTTTAGAGAATAGCTTGACCCTCTTCCTCCTCCTCTCTGGGGCAGCCCCTCAAATATTGGAAGGCTGCTCTCCTGTCTCCCCTGGTCCTTCTCTTCCCTAGACTAGCCAGGCCCAGTTCCTGTAACCGTTCTTCATATGTTTGAGTCTCCAGTCCCCTAAAATCATCTTGGTTGCTCTTCTCTGTACTTTTTTCTAGAGTCTCAACATCTTTTTTATAGTGTGGTGACCGAAACTGGATGCAGGACTCTAGGTGTGGCCTTACTAAGACTTTACAGAGTGGTATTAGTACCTCCCCTGATCTCGATTGTATCCCTCTGTTAATGCAGTTTAGGATTGCATTGGCTTTTAACTTAACAACTTAACAACTGCAGTTATTCCCTTAACCACTGTGGTAAGAAAGAACGTATAATGGGGCAAAATTCAGTTAACAACCGTCCCGCTTAGCAATATAAATTTTCAGCCCAATGCTGTAAATCAAGGACAACCTGTATCTTGTTGCTTTAAAAATACGTGGGACCATTTATCTGGCTTCCCAAATCAACTGAGCTTCTAGCTTTGCACAACACGCCAGTTTCAGACACAAATGCAAATACAGGTAGTCCTTGACTTAGGAGCACAACGGAGGCAAAAAAGAAAAGATACACACAGAGAGAAAAAGAGACAGTGACAGAAAGACAGGGAGAAAGAGAAAGAGGGAGAGAAAGAGAAAAAGAGAGAAAAAGAGGAAGAGAGAAAAAGAGAGAGAGAGAAAAAAAAGAGAGAAAAGAGAGAAAGAGAAAGAGAGAGAAAAAGAAAGAGAAACAGAGAAAGAAAGAGAGAGAAAGAAAGAGAAAAACAGAGAAAGAGAAAGAGAGTACAAGAAAGAAAAAAAGAGAAAGAGAAAAGAGAGAAAGAGAACGAAAAAGAAAAAGAGAGAAAGAGAAAGAGAGAGAGAGAGAGAGAGAGAAATAGCTGAGATCAGTTGGGACCAACTGGATTGCTCACCATTTGTCCTGAGATTAACAAGGAAAAGTCCGTAATCTGTACCCAGAGTGAGTCGTTCTCGGTCTGCAAAAATAAAAAACAACACACAGCATCACAATTAGTGTAGTCCAGGGGTGGCTGTGGTACTGCACTGGGGCCAGTTTGTAACCAGTCCACACAAGTGGCGGGTGAGCATGGGAAGCTCCGTTGGCATGTGTGCCACGCGCTCATGTTTGGGTGGGAAGCTCCGTTTGCATGTGTGCCACGCGCTCATGTTTGGGTGGGAAGCTCCGTTTGCGCAAGTGGCACTCGTGTGCGCCTATTTGTATAAATGGGGCCATGCACAAGAGTGCACATGCCCACCGCTTGCACAGAACCATCCCGTCTCTCTCCCCACCTCCCACATTCATCCATAAAGCTGGGAAGGTTGGAGACCCCTCATGCGCTCCATCCCAAATCAAGGCCATGGCCCTTGCTCCAGAGACAATGCACTGGGGTGTGTGTGTGTGTGTGTGCGGAAACCAGACCCACCCACTCCAACCCCTAGAACCGTAATTTCAGGCAGCACCTAGGATTGCAGCCGAAAGGGCATGGGGGATGAAGGGCAGCCCGTTGTCGTAGGCCTCCTTCAGCACGTAGACTGAGCGGTTGCAGTGCTGGTTCTGCCGCAGCAGCTGCTGCAGTTCACTCAGCACCTGCGTCCACCTCCGCATCTCGGCCTCGCTGTCGGCCAGGAAGAGCATGGAGCTGGTGGTGGGAGGGCAGGAGAGCTGGGTGGACGTCACCTATGGAAAAAATGAGGTGAGCGAGCAGGACGCCAGCCATCGCCCGGCAACTCCCCAAGCT
This sequence comes from Pseudonaja textilis, assembly GCF_900518735.1. The sequence continues at coordinate 1,024,774 of NW_020769404.1, forward strand.
GGACGCGGCAAGGGAGAAGGAGCCGGATCGCATGCAGGAACTCAGACAAATCTAAGGTCAAAGGTAAAGGTTCCCCTCGCACATCCGTGCTGGTCATTTCTGGCTCTAGGGGGCAGCGTTCCTCTCCGTTACAAAGCCGAAGAGCCAGCACTGTCCGTCTCCCTGGTCATGTGGCTGGCAGGACTAAACGCTGAAAGCGCATGAAACGCTCTTCCCTTCCCACCAAAGTGGTCCCTAATTTTCCACTTGCATTTTTAATGTGCTTTTGAACTTCTAGGTTGGCAGAAGCTGGGACAAGTTAACGGAAGCTCACTCCATGACGCGGTGCTAGGGATTCGAACCGCCGAACTGCTGACCTTTCTGATCAACAAGCACAGCGTCTTAGCCACTGAGCCATGCTTTTTAACACGGACGCATCTTAAAAGCAGCCGGGGCCGCTTCTGGACTTTGGGTTGTGGTGGAAAAGAATCAAAGTTCGATTTTGTTCTGACTCAGCTTTCACAAATAGTGATAAGACATTTACTCATGAGTAAAACAAACCCCCGCTTTTTAATAACAGGGCAGTAACAGTCTTTTTATTCACAGGGATAAACAAAAAATCAAATGTAATTTCGTCCCAAGAAACCTGAGTTTATCCAAGAAATCCGAATTGCTTGTATACTAGAAATGAACGGTTGTCTGTGACAACTGGCTGCTCCCAATCCCCTCCTATTTATTTCCAGGCCAGGGAGGGGCTGGCTATTGTCTACGTCTCCCTCTCCTTGAGAGCTGGCTTATTGCTTTCCTTTGCTCTCCTCTCTGTCTGGATTCCGGCAGTTACCCCCTATTTAAATCATGAGTCTCGAGCCAAACTTCCAAAACTTCAAAAGGATTTATTGGGAATTAACATGCCAGCACTGCCTGGGTGCAGCTGACTCTGAGACACACACCATTCACTGTCACCTTTGACCCTGGTTTTCCCCCACCCCCCTGGGTGTATCATGATTCATATCCTCCAATGGGACACCTCCATAGCCCAGAGTCATCCATCAGGCTCTCCAGTTAGAATTTTGCTTGGCAGAAACTTCGGTCCCCTAGTTACTATCTTTGAAAACATTTATGGAATGCTGTTTCGGTTTGCAAACTGCCACACTGCTCCCCCCTCCCTTTTTGTTGCCAACTCTAAAAAGATGAGAGGGGACTCAGCAACTGCCCCACATGGACAAACCTCAGTTTAGGATCCTTGCTGTCTTTAAGGCAAGTGAGCTGGGAGACCCTCGCTGGCCACTCAACAGTTCATGGCTCTGAGGTCCTGCACTAACCACAAATCGAACCATCAGCAAGGCCCCCATTGGGTTAGGAGAGCACCGGACAAAGCGATTCCCATTCTGGGCTTCCCTCGCCCCCTTCTGGTTCTTACCCGGAAGATACAAGGCACATCTTTATTGTTAGCATGGATGACATCGGAGGCGAGGACAGGAGCCACGGAAAACTGCTCATCCCTGTCGCCGGGATAAAAAACGAGTGAGAAAAAAAATTCAACCCAGTTCCTCTTGGGGAGTGACTAAGAATAACAGAATAATAGAGTTGGAAAGGGACCTTGGAGGTCTTCTAGTCCAACCCCTTGCTCAAGCAGGAGAACTTGTACCATTTTGGACAAATGGCTGTCCAGCCTCTTCTTGAAAACCTCTAGTGAGGGAGACTTCTTAAGATAAGTCATTTCACTAATAAATTGTTCCCACTGTTAGAAAATTTGTGCTTAGTGCTAGGTTGGTTCCCATCCATTGTTTCTGATCCTGCCGTTAGTGCTTTGGAGCAGTGGTCGCCAACCGGTGGGTCGCAGCCTATTGGTGGTCCGCAGAGAAAATTTTGGTGGTCCACAGAGAAAATTTTGGTGGTCCGCAGAGAAAATTTTGGTGGTCCGCAGAGAAAATTGAATATTTACATACATGGGGTGTTGTGTGTTAATTTTGTGAGTTTGCTTGCTAACAAATTTTATGTAACAGACTCAGGTAGCCAATGGCAGAAAGATAGATCTCTGAGCGAATCTGTGATTCTGTGAGCAACTCAATCTGTCTGCCTGCTTTGCCTGATTTTGGGTAAAAGTTGCTCTCTTTTTATAAAAAATTCAACGTTTACATAAATATTTATACTATTTACATACAAGCCATACCCAGCCGGTTACATGCCCATCAAGCCACACCCACAAATTAGGCCACGCCCACAGAACCAGTTAAGATATTTGAATCCCACCCCTGCCTCTGTGTGTGTGTGTGTGTGAGAGAGAGAGAGACAGAGAGAGAGGGAGAAAGAGGTTTGATCAGATCTCTCTCTCTCTCTCTCCCACCAATGTCAGCAAGTCACCACCAGTCAAAATTCATATTAGTGGTCCCTGGGATTTAAAATTATGAGTTGGTGGTCCCTGAATCCAAAAGATTGGCGATCCCTGCTTTGGAGAATAGCTGGACCCCTCTCCTCTATAACAGCCCCTCAAATACCGGAAGACTGCTATCACGTCCCCCCGAGTCCTTCTTTCCATTCGAATAGCCGTTACTAATTCCTGCAACTGTTCTTCATATGTTTTAGCTTCCAGGCCCCTAATAATCTTTGTTGTTCTTCTCTGCACTCTTTCTAGAGTCTCAACATCGAAGTGGAAAGAGAAAACGGCTAAGTGCTATATCATAGAGGTTGGGAACTTCCATCCCAGGAGTCTAATCTGGCCTACCAATTTGACCCAAGCCTCAACATTCCACTCAGCCACTCTACGAATCACCACTGGGTTTGCCCAAGATATCTAACAAGGCAGCCAAAAATCTAACCCAGAGCTTCTCAACCTTGGCAACTTGAAGATGTGTGGGTTTCAACTCCCAAAATTCCCCAGCCAGCATGCTTTAAGAGGGGTGATAACAGATAACCAGAGTTCAAAAGGACCTTGTAGGTCATCTAGTCCAAACAGGAGACCCTACACCATTTCTGACAAATGGCAGCCTAGTCTCTTCTTGAAAGCTTCCACAACTTCCGAAGGCAACTTCTGTTCCATGGGTTGATTGTTCTCCCTGTTAGGAAATTCCTCCTTATTTCCAGGTTGAATTTCTCCTTGTTTAGTTTCCATCCATTATTCCTTGTCTGGCCTTTGGGTGCCTTGGAAAATAGTTTGACCCTCTCCTCTCTGGGGCAGCCCCTCAAATATTGGAAGATGCTCTCCTGTATCCCCTGGTCCTTCTCTTCCCAAGACTAACCAGGCCCAGTTCCTGCAACGTTTTAGCCTTCAGTCCCCTCATCATCCTGGTTGCTCTTCTCTGCACTCTTTCTAAAGTCTTAACCTTTTTTTTATAGTGTGGCGACCAAAACTGGATGCAGTACTCTTAAGTGTGGTCTTACTAAGGCTTTCTAGAGCGGTATTAGAACCTCTCTTGATCTTGATTGTGTCCCTCTGTTAATGCAACTTAGGATTGCATTGGCTTTTTTGGCTGCTGCTGCACATGGCTGGCTCACATTTAACTGGTTGTCCCCTAAAAATCCAAGATCCCCCTCGCAATTACTGCTACTAAGCCTGGTTTCACCCAGTCTATATGTGTCCTTTTGGTATTTCTTGCCTAAGTATAAGACTTTACTTTTCTCTACGTTGAATTTCAGTTTGTTAAGTATGTCCTAGTGTTCTAGTCTGTGGACTTCAACTCCCAGAATTCCCCATCATGGATATACTCACCGCATATCTGTGACATGCATGACACCCTGTGAGATCTTCCCTTCGGAGGCGTCGAAGAGGAAAATCTTGAAGTCACTGATGACCACGAAGGCCTTCTGCCAGCCCTTCCTCACCCCGGAGGGCTTGGGCACCTTTGGATAAGAAGAGAAACAGGCAAATTGGTTTTCCCGAGAGTAGTAGGTGCAAGTCCAGGAAATATTTTCATTCCAGCAGAGCAGGAGACCCACTTAGAACACGGAACGTAGAATAATAAGGGCCCTTGGAGGTCTCCCAATCCGGTGGTCACCAACCAGTGGGCCGTGGCCCACTGGTGGTCCACAAGAAAATTTTGGTGGTCTGCAGAGAAAATTCAATATTTACATACATGGTGTGTTGTGGGTTAATTTTGTGAGTTTGCTTGCTAGCAAATTTTGTGTGACAGACTCAGGTAGCTGATAGCAGAAAGATAAATCTCTGAATGAATCTGTGATTCTGTGAGCAATTCAATCTGCCTGCCTGCTTTTGGGTAAAAGTTGCTCTTTCTTCATATAAAAAATTCAATATTGACATAAATATTTATAATATTTACATACAAGCCATGCCCAGCCAGTCACATGACCACCAAGCCACACCCACAAATTAGGCCATGCCCACAGAACCGGTTGTTAAGAAATCTGAATCCCACTCCTGCCTCTGTGTGTTTGTGTGTGTGTGTGAGAGAGAGAGAGAGAGGGAGGGAGGGAGAGAGGTTAGATCATCTCTCTCTCTCTCTCTCTCTCCCACCAATGTCAGCAGGCCACCATCAGTCAAAATTCATATTAGCGGTCCCTGGGATTTAAAAGTTTCTTACCGACAAATACCCCTCGAAGGCGGTGCCAGTTCCATTCACCGGATTCACCCCCAGGGTTTTCTGCAGCTGCTCCGGGGACATGGGGCAGGTGGAGGCTCCAGACGCACAGGAAACATGGCAGACGAAGTTGCAGGCTGAAGAAGAAGGGCGAAAAAGTGAGAGAAATTATTTCCTTTGGCGTGTTTAGATTTCTTAGCCCTTGCAGGACAAGAGCGGAGTTGTCCTAGAGTGGCCAAAAATAAGGGGGAGGCTGGTAGCCCCTTTTCCAACCTGTGTTTTTTTCAACCTCACGAACTTTAAGATACGTGGACTTCAACTCCCAGAATTCCCCAGCCAGCCAATGTATTTGTTGAAACGGCCCTTTAAGATGTGTGGACTTCAACTCCCAGAATCCCCCAGACAACCATCACGTTGGATGAGATTGCCCCAAACCTTTTGATGTACATCATAAGCTAAGGTGTAGGTGAAGAACCAACTGGAGCAATCGTTCCCCTGACTTTTAATTGAGCTATGGTCTGTTCTCCTGCAATCAAGTTAAGTTTCTAGTCCTCATGCACCAAAATGAAAACGTGTCAGACACGATTCCCATTATAGAGCTTTGGTCTCAGTTTTGGGGGCCTCTGGAACTCCAGGCAGGAGTCTTTCCCAACCTGGCCCCATTTCCTTGCCCCCCCCCCCCCATATATTGTGCCTGACAAAATGCTACTCACCCTCACAAGCCAGGCCTTGCCGGACCAGCCCGACCATCAGCGATGTGCAGCGCATGCACTTGGTGGGGGCCGAGAAGCTGTGGGTTTTGAAGCTGTGCGTTTTGGGCTGGGAAAACACAACGGGGAGAGAGTTTGCAAAGAACCCTCTCACGCCTGTCTTTTCTTTGCAGAAAAAAAAGGGCAACGGGCTTTTAAATTTTAAACTTTCGCGGTTTTAAGTCTTCACCTTGAGGGATGCAGAATGGCCGCTCTCGGCAAGCAGGGCTCCTGCCTGTATGGGAAAAACAAGAAAGAATGAGAAGTTAGGAGGAGCAGAAAAGCGAGATTGAAATACTTCACGCTAACCTGGTGCCAGGATTCCGGCAGTTGCCCTCCTTAAACCATGAGCCTCGAGACAAACTTCAAAAACTTCAATGGATTTATTAGGAGAGAACAGGTTGGCATGACCTGCACTGAAGCCGATTGTCATCTCATCAAACATTTCTATGCCTGTTTTACAGCTGCCACCTGGTTTCTGTGGTTTGACCATCTTGAATCTCTCCCCGGGGTCCTCTGGCCACATCTGGACCCAACCAACATGTTATCGGTCCTTTGCTAGATAATATATATATATTAGTAAATGGTTTTGCCCAATTATTTATTAAGCTATGCCAGCTGGGGAGAGAGAGTGAAGAAAAGAGGCTGGGAAGAAAACAATTTTTTTTTCCATTTCTATCTGTGCTTTTGAGTTCAGTTTTTATTGTATATCCTGAAGTGAGAATTTAAGAATTGGCAGAGAAAATAAGAGGAATATAGCATATAGAATAACACAATGGAAGGGGCCTTAGAGGTCTTCTAGTCCAACCCCCTGCTCAAGCAGGAGACCCTAGACCATTTCACACAGGGTGGCTGTGCAGTTTCTTCATGAAAATCTCCAGTGATGGAGCAGCCACAACTTCTGCAGGGAGGGAGGGAAGGAAGGAAGGAAGGAAGGAAAGATAACAAGAATAGGAGAAGGAAGGCGGGGGAAGAATAATGAAGGAAAAGGAAAGGAAGGTAGGAAGGAAGGAAAGAAGGACGGAGGGAGGGAGAAAAAAGGAGAGCAAGAATGTAGGATGGAGGAAAAGAATGAAGGAAAAGGAAGGAAGGAAGGAAAGAAGGAGGGATGGAGGAAAAAAGGGGAGCAAGAATGAAGGATGGAAGAAGGGAAGGAAGGAGAGAGAAGAAAGGAGAACAAGAATGGTGGAAGGAGAGCATAATGAAGAAAAAGGAAAGGAAGGAAAGAAGGAGGGAGGGAGGGAGGGAGAAGAAAGGAGAGCAAGAATGTAGGCCGGAAGAGAAGAATGAAGGAATAGGAAGGAGGGAAAGAAGGAAGGAAGGAAGGAGAATAAGAATGGAGGAAGACAGGGAGGGAGAGAAGAATGAAGAAAAAGGAAAGAAGGAAGGAAGGAAGGAAGGAAGGAAGGAAGGAAGGAAGGAAGGAAGGAAGGAAGGAAGGAAGGAAGGAAGAAGGGACAGAGGGAGGGAGGGAGAAGAAAGAAGAGCAAGAATGTAGGACGGAAGAGAAGAATGAAGAAAAAGGAAAGAAGGAAGGAAGGAAGGAAAGAAGGAGGGAGGGAGGGAGAAGAAAGGAGAGCAAGAATGTAGGACAGAAGAAAAGAATGAAGGAAAAGGAAGAAGGAAAGAAGGAGGGAGGGAGGGAGGAAGAAAAGAGAGCAAGAATGTAGGACGGAAGAGAAGAATGAAGGAAAAGGAAGGAAGGAAGGAAGGAAGGAAGGAAAAGACAGTCCCCATTACAGGTAGTCCTTGACTTACAACCATTTTGTTTAATGACCAAAGCTGCTCATTACTACAATAAGGCAGTGAAAAAAGAGAACCATGACCCTTATTCACACTTATGACCATTGTAGCATCCTCAGGGTCGGTCATGTCGTCGGAATTGCAGCTTCCCAGGTCACCCCCTGCAACCTTCCCAGGGGGCTGCTGACAAGCAATGGGGGAAGCTGGATTTGCTTAACGACCACGAGAAAAAAAAGTTGCTAAGATTGAGTTGTGACTCAAGAACTCCATCCCTTAAGAGGTTAGATGTTTCAAGCCCCACTTTGGGGATTTATTGTACTTATTTTAGTCATTAGATTTTATTCAGCGCCCAATTCGCTCTCAGGCGACCACACGCAGCTTCACCTGTTAGATTCTGGTCATAGCTGCATGGAGGAAAGATCTCTCCATTCCAGCCAGGACTTACGTTGGACTGGAGGCTTCTCCTGCCTTCGGGGTACACCTGAACCTCCTCGGACGGTCTCCGCGCCTCCTGGGAGTCGGGCGTGTTCCCAAAAGCGATGGTGTCCTTCTGAAAGACAAGGGGACAGACAGGCCCAGTTGCTCGTGCAGGGTCCGGATTCGGGTCGTACAGATCAAAATACACACAGATTAACAGAGTCAGAAGGGACCTTGTAGGTCATCTAGTCCAACCCCCAGCCCCACCCCCAGCCAAGCAGACCCTACACCATTTCTGACAGAGGGCAGTTTAGCATCTCCTTGAAAGCTTCCAGTTAGGAAGCTCCCACAACTTCTGAATAACAGAGCAATAACAGAATAACCGAGTCGGAAGTATAAAAACGAAACATGTATATATGGGGAGATATATATTTCATTTGAAAACAGGTTAATAGAATTGGAAGGGACCCCCGCAAGGTCATCTAGTCCACCCAAGCAGGAGACCCTACACTATTTTAGATAAGTGAATGTCCAGTCTCTTCTTAAAAACCTCCAGTGATGAAGGTCCCACGACTCCCAAAGGCAACTTCCATGTCCCAACCTAGTCCCAGCAAACAGTCTTTCAAGGTATTTCACAGTTACAGACCTTTGTCAGACTTGGAGAGTTGCCAGGCCGTAATCTTTCAGACACCACACTGTAGCAGGCAATACTTGGCAAGGATGCAGGAACAGATCTTCACCCAAATGAACCAATTGTCTCCTGCAAACCCCCCTCCCCTTTCGCTTCTCTTTATTCCCTATGGGAGGGGCCATTCACCGTCCACCTGAGCCTTTACTCCCAAGTCAACCCTTGTTCCTCAGCTGTTCCCTTCGTCTGGCAGCTCTGTGCGTGTGCGTAGTCGAAACAGGCTCCAGCTGTTCTTCCTCCCCACTGATCTCTGACTCTGAAGACAGCTGATAACTGTCGGACGACACTGGCCCCATCTCTGCCTCCGACGCAGAGCCGTCGTCAGAGCCTTCCCCCGACTCCAGGACTGGCCCGTGTTCCTCCCCAACCTCCTCACTGTCCGAATCTGGCGGGCCACAACAGTGACTTAACAGCTACCGTGATCCACTTCACAACGGTAGCAAGGAAGCTCATAAAGTTGCAAAATTCACTGAACAACCAGCAACAGAAATTTTGGGCTCAACTGTAGTCGTAAGTTAAGTCGAGAACTATCTGTAACCTGACCAAAGTGAAAACTTACGCTGGTGCTTCGGAAGAAGAAAGGAACCAGTGGAGTTTGGTACTTGATACCTGTTAAGAAAAGGAGAGAGGAAAAAAAAAAGAGAGGCTTTGTGGATTGCCAAAGGATCCTGGATCTGCCTTGAACCATTTACATCTGTAATTAATCACTTTCTGTTCCATGCCTGATAATGGAATTAACCTTTTCCGGGATCAGCAGTAGAAGGCTTAGAATTCAACCGCAAGGCATTTTATAAGGGGATTGTAGGAGTCAAAGCAACTTTTGTCAAACTTTGCAACTTCAATATAGGTGGACTTTCTTTCACTCTCAAAATTCCCAGGCCCAGTGCAGCCATTTAGGCAGGAAAAAAAATCAAAGGTAGACGTACAGATTAGAAGAGACTTGGATCAAAAACAGTAACTGATTATATACGCTGCTCAAACAAATAAAGGGAACACTTAAACGACACAAGGTAACTCCAAGTCAATCACACTTCTGTGAAATCAAACTGTCCACTTAGGTAGCAACACTGATTGACAATCAATTTCACATGCTGTTGTGCAAATGGAATAGACAACAGGTGGAAAGCAGAGGCAGTTAGCAAGACATCCCCAAGAAAGGAGTGGTTCTGCAAGTGGTGACCACAGACCACTTCTCAGGTCCTACGCTTTCTGGCTGATGGTTTGGTCACTCTTGAATGCTGGCAGTGCTGTCACTCTAGTGGTAGCATGAGACGGAGTCTACAACCCACACAAGCGGCTCAGGTAGTGCAGCTCATCCAGGATGGCACATCAATGCGAGCTGTGGCAAGAAGGTTTGCTGTGTCTGTCAGCGTAGTGTCCAGAGCATGGAGGTGCTACCAGGAGACAGGCCAGTACATCGGGAGATGTGGAGGAGGCCGTAGGAAGGCAACAACCCAGCATCAGGACCGCTACCTCCGCCTTTGTGCAAGGAGGGACATGAGGAGCACTGCCAGAGCCCTGCAAAATGACCTCCAGCGGGCCACAAATGTGCGTGTGGCTCCTCAAAAGGTCAGAAACAGACTAAATGTGGGTGGTATGAGGGCCCAACGTCTCGCTCCATCCACCAACGCCACTTTGCACCACAGACTGTCCAGGAGTTGGGGGATACTTTAGTCCAGGTGTGGGAGGAGATCCCTCAGGAGACCATCCGCCACCTCATCAGGAGCATGCCCAGCATTGTAGGGAGGTCATACAGGCACATGGAGGCCACACATACTACTGAGCCTCATTTTGACTTGTTTTAAGGACATGACATCAAAGTTGGATCAGCCTGTAGTGTTTTTTTCCACTTTAATTTTGAGTGTAACTCCAAATCCAGACCTCCATAGGTTGCTAAATTGGATTTCCACTGATAATTTTTGTGTGATTGTGTTGTCAGCACATTCAACTATGTAATGAACAAAGTATTTAATAAAAATATTTCATTCATTCAGATCTAAGATGTCTTATTTTTGTGTTCCCTTTATTTTTTTGAGCAGTGTAGATTAACAGTTGGAAGGGACCTTGTAGGTCATCTAGTCCAGGGGCTTCCAACCTTTTGGACCTCAGGGACCACCAAACTCATAATTTTAGATCCCAGGGACCACTGACCGGTTCTGTGGGCGTGGCTTAATTTGTGGGTGTGGCTTGGTGGTCATGTGACTGGCTGGGCATGGCTTGTATGTAAATATTATAAATATTTATATAAGTATTGATATTTTTATTAAAAAAGAGCAACTTTTACCCAAAATCAGGCAAAGCAGGCAGACTGAGTTGCTCACAGAATCATTCAATGATCTATCTATCTGCCATCAGCTAGCTCAGTCTTTCAAATTTGCTTGCCGTGAGTCTGCACTGAATTTGCTTGCAAGCAAAACTTCAGTCCTAAGGAAGGTTTAGCTGCACTTAAAAGCAGAGCCGAAGATCTAAGGACTAGCTAGAAAGCAAGAAATCCAACCATTTTCTGCTTCCTAGCTAATTTAAATCTCCCGGCACAGAGAACAGATGATGGTTGGAAAAAGGAAAAATAGCAATTTAGCAGGCAAGTTTGCCGGATAAGGAGTGAGGGGGCGGGGAAGGTCCCCGTGGGCCATGTGGGCGGTGCAGCCTTGTGTTTCTGCGCAGCCTGGATTAATTGCTTGGGGGGGGTGTTATTGGGGTGAGAACACCAACATTTTCTGCAGCCCACCAAAATTTTCTCACAGCCCACCAGTGGGCTGCGGCCCACCGGTTGCGACTGCTGATCTAGTCCAAGCAGGAGACACTACACATTTC
>NW_020769404.1:1065571-1083370 GCF_900518735.1 Pseudonaja textilis
TTTCCTTTCCTTTCCTTTCCTTTCCTTTCCTTTCCTTTCCTTTCCTTCCCTTTCCTTTCCTTCCTTCCTTCCCAGTTGTCAGAATGCTGTATTGCAGACTAACTCTGCCAACTGTCAATAGTTTGATCCTGACTTGCTCAAGGTTGACTCAGCCTTCCGTCCTTCCGAGGTGGGTAAAATGAGGACCCAGATTGTTGTGGGGGCAAGAGGCTGACTCTGTAAACTGCTCAGAGTGGGCTGGAAAGCACTGCAAAGCGGGATATAAGACTAAGTGCTGCTACTCTTACGGACCAAGCAGGGAAAAAGTAGGAAACCGCAAGCCATCTCAGCTTCTTTCCAACCTAAAATCAGGGGGTCCTTTGCAAATTGGGGCGTCTGCAAATAGGGTGGGGGAAAAAAACCGACAACACTGGTTACAACATCACTGTGTGATTTACCTGTGGACATACTGGAGCTGGTGGAGGGAATGGATGGCCAGGACCATCTCGGCTAGGTAGAAACAAGCCATGTCTTCTGGCAGCCGGTCCTCAAACTTGCTCAGAAGGGTGAGTAGGTCTCCTCCAGCATAATAATCCATCACCAGGTACTGTTAAAAAAAAACCTGCCAACTTCTAGCATCCCTCCCCAACCTGCGTTCTGCAGGTGAGGAGGACTTCCACTCCCAGAGCTCCCCAGGTGTTTGCTGAGAATTCTGGGAGCTGAAGTCCACACCTTCCCTGAGGTTGGGGAAAGGGGAGGTGAAGACGGAAGCCTGGGTGGCCCATTCACCAAATTAATGGATCCCGTTTCCCCCGAGTTACAGATAATGGCGGTTTCCAAGAACTGGGAATGGAAGTCTGCCCGTCAACACAGCTGGACGACGAATTCTGGGAGCGGAAGTCTACCCAGCTGTCCAGATTGAGAAAAAACTGGTGAGGAAAATGAGCCATGGCCTGCTCAGGTTTCTAGTCCACTGTGAGGAAAGATGCTACAAACCAATTTTGATGGCGCTCAGTCGTTGCTAGATTTACCAAGGCTATGTTCTGGCAAAGACAGACCAAATTTTGGGGAGCAGGGCATCAAGAAAAGCCAGCATCTCCCTTTTTATTTGTTTAGCTGAATGCTAGAATTGTGAAGCCGTGTCCAATGGGTGACAGGTGAATTTTCTGAAATTTTGCAAAGAAACAGCAATTTTTCCATCCCTTTTAGCAACACCTGAACCCAGCACCACAGATGCTCCTGACTGAAAGGGTTGGGCTTGAGAGAGGACTGTATCACTGAAGAGAAAACATTCTCCCTCATATTCCATCACGGGTGCACACACGCATATCCTCGTTCACACGTAAACCTCACAGCTAAATCTCCATGCTAGCAAGATGCAAGCAACTAGTTGAATGCACCTCTTTCCACCCCCTCTAATTTTTTATTTTATTCCAAAAAGATTAAAATGCAAAACCCAAAAGGGGAGGAAAAAAAAACTTTTGACAAAGGCAAAACAAAACTGGACAAGAACATTAAAACATGGGAATTAAAAAGGACAAAAACCCAAAACCCTTATTATCTCTCCTAGCTGAACCTTAACAAATCTATTGCAACAATCACAGCTCCCTTCCTCCTTCTGAAATTTTACAAGCTTCTACCTCTATTGCAGGGGTCGTCAACCTTTTGGACCTCAGGGACCACCAAACTCATCATTTTAAATCCCGCGGACCAGAGACCCTGGGAAAACCGCCCAAAAGTCTGCAGGAAAATTCCCCACCCCGGTTTCCTATCGATCGATCATTCTTTATTTGGGATCGCAGGATACCGTCTCCAGCTCCATTCTCAGGGGGAGAGAGGAGAGACTTTTGGCTTCATGCAAGGAAAGCAGCAGAAGCAGCAGAAGTCTTTCTTTCTCTCCTCCAAACTCCGCCAGAAAGGAGTCTTTGTCGGCGCAGCCTCTTGGAGCAGGAGGCCTTGCAGGGTCCCAAAGACTCATTTCTGGCGGATTTTGGGGGAGAGAAAGAAAGACTTTTGCTGCTTTCCTTGCGTGCAGGAAAGCAGAAGAAGAAAGAAGTGGAAAGAAGCAGCCCGGTGGCCAGGCGAGGCGCGTGGGGTGAGTGGGGCAAGTTCCCCCCCATCCCCCCTTTCCCCCCCTCCCCTCACTACCTCGTGTTGTTCGCAATGCAAGCGACGCAAGCCTTGTGTTCCCGCGGGCCATGTGGGCGTCGCAACCTTGTGTTCCTGCACAGCCTGGATTAATTGCTTTTAGGGGTGACATTTCTCTGCGGTCCACCAAAATTTTCCCACAGACCACCAATGGTTCCCCCCCGCCTCCCAATTGGCGACGACTGGTCTGTTGGCGCCCGATACTCCTGATTCACACAACACACAAAACCTGTGACTTGGAACTCAGCCTGGATTTAGCATGTCATGTGAACGGAGGGAATCCGGTTTGCAAAGCAAACAACGGACTCAAGAGGCTGAAATGGGGCCAGGAACCATTGTACAAAGCACCCCATTCTCTGTTCGCCTCGTTCCCCATGCTCCGCCCCAGAGATGGAAACCGCCAAGGCCGGTTTCCCAACAGACCGACATCCGAGAGGAAACCCAGTTCGAAATTTCCTGCATCTCGACTCACCAGGTAGTGCTCGTCCTGGAAGGCGTAATGCAACGTGGTAATCCACTGCCTGTCACCATGCACGAGGACATCCCTTTCCTCTCGAAAACAAGCCGTCTGGAAAGGAGACAGGAGCAGAAGGGGGCCCTGGGTTCAAATCTCAGCTTAGCACATCTGAGACCTCTGCTATCCAGGTGCAGAAAAAGCGCGCCGATGGCTCCTCGCCTTACGATCACAACTGGGACCGGAATTCAGGTTGTAAGCCAAGTGTGGCCATAAGGCGAGGACCATTCGCTGCTAAGTGGCATGGTCGTTAAGCAGGACATCATGTGGCTTGCAACCTTCCCCATTGTCTTTGCTTTGTCAGAAGAATCTGGTTAGGAAGGTCACAAGCACTATAAAGTATCGACATGAAAGCAATTCATGAATAACCTTAATGAATAGAATCACTTTAATAAACCCTAATTTTAAAAATAATTCTTAGGTCCTTGGTTAGGATTTGAACGATTCAGTGTTCACCTGATTGTGAATCTAACTGTTCATTGCCCACAATAATCATAATTTACTCAGTGTACATGCCACGGACTCTTCAACGACACGGCATGTCTCACAACCAAGAAAGAAATGACAATAAATTTAATCTGGATTAAAAGAAGAGCAGCGTCTGTGTGTTTGTGTTTGTGTGCAAGCCAGGGTTGAGGTGCCCCCTTTCCCCGCATCTTTCTACAACCAACCAGCCCATCTGACGGATAAGAAAGTTTCTGGATTTAACGAAACGAAGGAATCAATGAAAATTAGAGCTGAATTAATGAAAGATTAGCGGCTGGAGATCCCACAAATGGCCCAATTTCATATCTGTCATGTTCTTAACAATAGCACAAAAATGGTTTAATGCCGCTTTTCTCCAGCTGCTTTTCCGGGCTAGCCTAGGGATCTCCTGGTGGTCTCCCATCCGAGGATCTACCCCTAACTTGTGGAGATCACTGGCTTGACTTTGGCAAATGGGATCCCAAGGGAATCGTCACCTCGGTTCTCTTCAGCATTTCCCACTTGTGCAGGATCTTCATGGCATAGATTTTCTCCGTCTGCTTCATCCGCACGACGGCCACCTGGGAGGAGAGAGAGGAGCGGGGGGGGGGGGGGCCCTTAGAATAAGAACACGGAATCATAGACTAACTGAGCCGGAAGGGGCCTTGTGGGGTCATGTAGTCCAACCCCTTCCTCAAACAGGAGACCCTGTCCCACTCTGGACAAATGGTTGTCTTGAAGACTTCCAGTGATGAAGCTCCCACAACTTCCAAAGGCAACTTCTGTTCCCCTGGTTAATTGTTCTCCCTGTCAGAAAATTCCTCCTTATTTCCAGGTTGAATCTCTCCTTGTTCAGTTTCCACCCATTATTATTCCTTGTCTGGCCTTCGGGTGCCTTGGAGAATAGCTTGAGACCCCCCCTTTCTCTCTGTGGCAGCCCCTCAAATATTGGAAGGCTGCTCTCCTGTCTCCCCTGGTCCTTCTCTTCCCTAGACTAGCCAGGCCCAGTTCCTGCAACCATTCATCGTATTTTTTAATCTCCAGGCCTTTGATCATCTTAGATAGATCCAGATTAACAGTTGGAAGAGACCTTGTAGGTCATCTAGTCTAACCCCCCCACCCAAGCACGACACCATGGTCCTTCTCTTCCCTAGACTAGCCAGGCCCAGTTCCTGCAACCGTTCATCGTATGTTTGAACCTCCAGTCCCCTCATCGTCCTGGTTGCTCTTCTCTGCACTCTTTCCAGAGTCTCAACCTCTTTTTTAATAGTGTGGTGACCAAAAGTGGATGCAGGATTCCAAGTGTGGTCTTACTAAGGCTTTAAAGAGTAGTTACCTCCCTTGACCTCGATTGTATCCCTCTGTTAATGCAATTTAGGATTACATTGGCTTGTTTGGCTGCTGCTGCTGCTGCACACGGCTGGCCTCCTATTTAGCTAGACGTAGCCGGTTTCTGCAACCGTTCTTCATATGTTTTGGTCTCCAGGCCTTTGCTTGTCCTAACTGAACTTTTTCCAAAGTCTCAGGAATCTTTGCTCTATTGGGGTAACCGGAATTGGACACAGAATTCCATGTGTGGCTTGATCAGTGCAGTATAAAACGGTGCTAGCACTTCATGTGACCTTAACACAATTAACAATTAACCAGTGAGTAATTAGCCGGTGGAACAGGGGCTTCATCACTGGAGGTTTTGAAGAAGAGACTGGACAGCTACTGGCCTGGAATGGCAAAGAGTCTCCTGCCTGAGCAGAGGGTTGGACTAGAAGACCTCCAAGGTCCCTTCCAATTCTGTTATTCTGATAATATCCCTCTGTTGATGCAACCTAGGAGTTTTGCTTCAGTGGACCCAGATTCTAGCCCCTCTGCAAATACCCCAAACACCAGCAGTGGGAAGCTCTTGGTCAGTGTTTCCGCTTAGGACATTGTGTGAACCCAGCCAGATCGAATGCACAGTCCAAGGCCAGAATTGAAAAATGTGTTTATGGAGTACAGGGAGTTCTCAAGATATAACATCAATTTTTTGCCCGTATTTCTGTTGCTAAGCAAGAGGGTTAAGGGAATCGGGCAGGTATATATTTCTCTCTCTGGGCACAAGGAGAATGTATCTGCTGTGAACTCCGTGCTGGCAACAGGAAAAGCATCTGGCCAGTAAACGCTCCGCTCCATGAAGCTGCCCCGACTCTAACCCAATACAACGGATTATGGGATCATTAAAAGACAAAAAAAAAATGTTGCAAAGCAAGATGATTAAGCGAATCAGGCCTGAAGTTAATTTTTATTTTTGCCCCGGTTGATAAGCAAATCACTGCCATCATTAAGTGAAACATCCAGTCGTTAAGTGAATCCAGCTTCTGCTCATCGCTTTGCTTGTTGGAAGCTGGCTGGGAAGGCCATAAATGGCCATCTAGGATAATTCAAATGTCATAAATCATTGGCTAGTTATGCCCAAATTTTGATCATGTGACCACGCGGGGGGGAATGCTGTGGCAGTCATAAGTGCGAGGATCATTATTAAGTCACTTTTTTGTCAGTTCTGCAGCAACTTCGAACGGTCATTAACGGATAGTTGTAAGTTAAGGGCTTCCCGTAATACAGGTCAGGCTGTTGTGGGAATGCGAGGCTCTTCTGATGAAGCTCAGGGTACCCCAAAGTGCCTCCTGAGCCAGCCTGTGGCTTTAAGCCCCCCCCCCCTCCCCCATTTCTGGGGACTCACCTCCCCAAAGGCTCCTCTGCCGATCACCTTCAGGATCTCAAAGTCGTCACGACGCAAACTCAGCTGTTTTGCCCGGGAAACCAACGGAGAGGCTTGAGAGAAAGACATTAAAAGAAAACGAAAATAAACTTGTTTTATGGAGTCATTCGCCACAACGGCACCAGCGGAAAACCTGCTGAACAGGATGCATAAAACCAGCCGTTCTGCGTGTCAAGCTCGATCCGTTTTAAAACGTGGTTCATTTTCATTTTATTGTTTTCTTCTGTAGCCCGTTTGGTGCTTGGATGATTTGCGGGCAGCCCGAAGAGAGTGAATGCTGCACTGGCATAGGGAAACTGCCAGGCCCGGCTAAAATACGGGGGTTTCCTCCTAATTTTTACATGGGTTTTTTTAAAGCATTGCCTGTCGTCCCGTCCCCCAGCCCCGCATGATTAAAAATATTCATTCATAAACATTTTAGAATACAGCATTTTTGTCAGAGCATACTGTTCACAAGAAACAAAACCATAGCTAATACTATAATAAATATTAACCCGTTAACTATTAATATTAATAACTAGCTCTGTACTCTCTAACTCTGTGATTGGGCTTAGTTTTGGGGGAGGAAAATAAAGGGGGAAAATTCTGCCTCTGCCTACCAGCATCCATCGGTATTCATCTGGCTAGCGTCCTGTCACTGTGTGAGAGAGTTGAGGGCTGTTTGGAAACTGAAAGAGTATTTGCTGTGTGAGCAAGAAGGAGACAGCAAGGAGCCTGGGCGTGGCTTAGCTCAACTGTTCTGTACTAAAGCTGCTTGGTGCTGTGAAACTAAAAACGAAACTGAAACTCCTCTCCTCTGCTTGTGTTTTGCATTTGGAAGAGGTTTCTTTTCAGGTGGGGAGGGGGAGTCGAACTCCTTAGCATCAGAGCGTGTTAATCAGAATAATATAGGAAATACTTTAAATGCTCTGATGGTCATTTGGAAAAATCTTTTCTTAGTGAGCACCTAGAAGCCAAGAGGAACCTACGTACCAAATTTCAAATTTGTAGGCTTTACGGTTCTGGAGATTTTGTCATGATGCATGAGGGGTATTTCGCTTTTATATAGATATAATAATAACACATACATTCATAGCTCTAATGATATTATGATAGCTCCCATATAGTATAATAGATTTCTTTTTATGCTTAACTCATTCATATTTTAGTACCTATAGCAGCTATAGTTATAAACCATCTGTTTTAAATACATACATTCATCATTTTTCTTCCTCTAACTTCTATCTCTTGTCTTTAACCACTTGTGGAATCTATTCCATATCAGGTAATATTCTGAGTCTTCTTTCTTCTTTATTTTTAAGGTTAATCTGTCCATCTCAGCACATTCTAGAATGTTCCTAATTACTTCCTCATCTGGCAGGGTATTCTCATTTATCCAGTATTTTGCAAAGTTAATCCTTGCTGCTGTCAATATATGTAAAACTAAACAGTTCCTTTACCATAACCCCCTGGGATTATTATGCCCAGCAAATATACTTCTGGTTTCCAACCTATAGTTATTTTTTTTCCAGCCAGCTACTTTTCTCCCAATATTTTTTTTTCTTTTGGTGCAAGTCCACCACATATGAGAGTAAGTCCCTAGGTTATGGTTATATTTCCAACATTTTGCAGACAAAATGTCTGCCAAAGCTTTGTCTGCTTGACGTCATAAAGATAACCTGGTTATTGGATGTTCTGGCCTCACACAAATGCAAGACCCAGCTCTTCAGACGAACCAAGCAATATGGAACGGCTTTGCTTGTCGCTTTCTTCTGGTTTGTTTTCGCTTTTGTGGAATACCCAGCCTAGCTGAATATCCAGGGGATTGCCTGGTGGCCTTCCCTCCTAACTCGCTTTCAATTCTTAGCTAAATCTAAAGCTGCAAAACAAAGGGTTTTTCTCAACCTTGGCAGCTTTAAAATGTCCATGCTGGCCGGGGAATTCTGGGACTCGAAGTCCACCCATCTTGAAGCACCCCGGCCAGGGAATTCTGGGAATTGTAGTCCATCCTTCTTAAGGCATGCTGGCTGGGGAATTGTGGGAGTCAAATTCTGCACACTTTAAAGCATGCTGGCTGGCAATTCCGGCAGTTGATGTCCGCAGCAGCAGTGGGATCCTACCTGATCCACTACCGGTTTGGTGATCGCGCGAGTGTGTGCGCGCGCACCTAACACACGCGCACCTAATGCACGCAGCTTTCCCCACACCAGCTGAGGCCTGCAGTGCCGATCAGCTGAGAGGATAAAGGGCCAATCCTGCATTTTTCTCTTCTTTCTCCTCTCAGCAGATTGTTGGAGGCTTTTTTAAACGATTGGTTCGGCCCAACCGATAGGAATTTTTGCTACTGGTTCGACTGAACCGGGCCAAATGGGTAGCATACCACCACTGGTGCGCACTGGGGAATTCTGGGAACTGAAGTCCACTCATCTCCAAGCGGATGAGATTGAATAAACCTCGCTCTAACCACTAGGCCCTGGGGTTTTCCCAAAAGCTGGAGTCTTGCCTACTGCTCTCCTTTCTCCCCTGGGAGATGCTGGAAGCCCAGGAGCCGCGGTGGGAATTGTGGTGAACCAACCCATCCTCCGCCCTGGGCAGCCTTGCGTGTCCCGTCCCGCCTGGCTTGGTGAACCTGCTCCGACATCCAGGAGGCAGCCACCTCCCCACCTCCCTGATTCCATCAGAGCATGAAAGCCACTGTTCTTTTGAGAACCACAGCTTTGCTGGTTGCTATGGGGGAAAAAAACAACAACCCAAGGTTCTAGTCCTTAAGAGAGCCCCCAATGGGCCAAACCGCATTCCCAGAGGAAAGGTGAGGAGACCTTCATCACTGGAGGCTTTCAAGAAGAGTCTGGACTGCCCCCTGTCAGAAATGGTGCGGGGTTTCCTGCTTGGGTGGGCGGTTGGACTGGATGACCTACAAGGTCCCTTCCAACTCTGTTAATCTACGTACCTCTGGGGCCTTTGGGAGTTTCCTTGGCAAGTTGTTCAGAAAACCAACTCGGCCCCTTGGTTTGCGCCTTTCCCAGGTGAACAAAATGCACCCATACAGCCATTCCTGCCAATTGAGTCAGCCAGGCCTCGATAACACAAGGCAAGGGTTGGGTTTCAGCCTTAAGATGTGTGGACTTCAACTCCCAGAATTCCCCAGGCAGCTGTGCTTCAAGATGGGTGGACTGAGGGATTCTGGGAGTTGAAGTCCACGCACCTGTGGGAGATTTCCCCCATTTGCAGGTTCAGCTCCTGAGAAGAAACGAATCTTCGGCTTTTAACCCGCCACGCAGGGAAGGATCCAGGATCCCTGGTTTTCAATGCAGGTAGTCCTTGGACTTACGACTACATTTTAATCATTTATTTATTTAACATCCACGCTCTCCCCCCCTCCGCCCCCCCAGGTCTCACCAAAGGCAACACCCGGCGGCTTAGAACCATTCCAAATCAACTGGGGATTTTCCGTCGCTTCGATGAGGCGGGTGGTTGTTCAATGAGGCATGCCCAATTTTACGACCTTTCCGTCGCGGAATCACTTTAGTTACAAACTGAATCACGCGGTCGTTAATTGAATCTGGCTTCCCACCTTGGTTTAACTGGGTTGCCAAGTGCCCGAATTTTGATCATTGGGATCACGAGGACGCAGTGACAGTCGTAAGTC
Organism: Pseudonaja textilis; assembly: GCF_900518735.1. Next base: position 1,075,058 of record NW_020769404.1, read on the forward strand.
TGAGGACCAGTTGTAAATTACACACATAGAAACCAGGCCCAATAGCATTAACTGGGAGAAGGATCTCGGAGTCTTAGGGGACAACCAGCTAAATAGGAGCCAGCCATGTGCAGCGGCAGCCAAAAAAGCCAATGTGATCCTAAGTTGCATTAACAGAGGGATACAATCAAGATCAAGGGAAGTACTAATACCACTGTGTAAAGCCTTAGTAAGGTCACACCTAGAGTACTGCATCCAGTTTGGGTCACCACACTATAAAAAAGATGTTGAGACTCTGGAAAGAGTGCAGAGAAGAGCAACCAGGATGATGAGGGGACGGGAGGCTGAAACATACGATGAACGATAGCAGGAACTGGGCCTGGCTAGTCTAGGGAAGAGAAGGACCGGGGGAGACAGGAGAGCAGCCTTCTGATATTTGAGGGGCTGCTCCAGAGAGGAGGAGGAAGGGGGTCAAGCTATTCTCCAAGGCAGCCCAAGGCCAGACAAGGAACAGCAGATGGAAACTGAACAAGGAGAGACTCAACCTGGAAATAAGGAGAAATTTTCTGACTGTGAGAACAATCAACCCATGGAACAGAAGTCGCCTTCGGAAGTTGTAGGAGCTTCATCATCCCTGGAGGCTTTCAAGAAGAGACTGGACCGCCATCTGTCAGAAATTGTGTAGGGTCTCCTGCTTGGGCAGGGGTTAGGGTTAGACTAGATGACCTCCCAGATCCCTTCCAACTCTGCTAATCTGTGAAGCCTTTTCCAATGCCATTGTAACTTTGAACAGTCCCATAATGATAACGAAGAATTGCTGGTTCCCTCTTTAAGAGCGGGGTGTATACAGTGCCAGGGTTCAAGCCAGCTTTGTTTTACAGCTTTGCATTTTGGACAAACCCTTGATTAGTTTGTTCAGGGAGTCCTCAACTTACAACACACAACCTTTGTGGTGCTAAGTGCGACAGCCGTTAAGTAAGGTTTTTGGTCCCATTTTGCCACGCTTATTAAGTGAATCATTACAGTTAAGTTACTAACCTGGTTGTTAAATTGAATTTGGCTTCCCCATTGACTGGTCAGAAGGCTGCAAAAGGGGAACCGTGTGGCCTTGGGACCCTGCAACCGTCGTCAGGACATGCCAGTTGCCAAGCATCTGAATATTGATCGTGGGACCACAATTGTTAAGTGTGACAAGGGGGTCACAAGTTACTTTTTCAGTGCACTTGTAACTTCAAAGAGTCACTAAACAAACTATTGTAAGTCAAGGAATCCCTGTAGTTTTGCACACTGTGTAAAGGTAATGTATTATTTATGTAATCTATCTATCTATAAAAGCGAAGGGCCCCTCACGCACCATCACGAAATCTCCAGAATCGTAAATTTGGCACACATGTTCCTCTTGGCTTCTAGGTGCCCACTAAGAAAGGATTTCTCAAAATGACCATCATTAGTTATTTATTAGTTATTATTTGATATATTATTATTAGTTATTATTTGATATATTATATAGTTATTATTTGATATATTATTTGATATATTATTATTAGTTATTATTTGATATATTATATAGTTATTATTTGATATATTATTATTACTAACACGATCTGATGCTAAGGAGTTCTATTCCCCCTTCCCACCTGAAAAGAAATCTCTTCCAAATGCAAAACACAAGCAGAGGAGTTTCAGCAGTAAAGCAGCTTTAGTACAGAACAGTTGAGCTAAGCCACACCCAGGCTCCTGGCTGTCTCCTCCTTGCTCACACAGCAAATACTCTTTCAGTTTCCAGACAGCCCTCAACTCTCTCACACACTGACTGGACGCTAGTCAGATGAATACCAATGGATGCTGGTAGGCAGAATTTCCCCCTTATTGTCCTTCCCAAAAACTAAGTCCGACCACATAGTTTCGTAGCGAAGCACGGGGATCCAGCTAGTCACCACCTTATGCGGTAGTGCAATTAGGACACAATCGTTACAATAACCATGTTATACAAATTAAACTGGAAAATCAGAGAAAGCCGTAGCCTCAGCTGACCCTGTGAAGCCAGGAAGGAGAAATGAATGACTGAAGGAAGAGCAATGCGTTGAATTTTTTAAACAAAAGCATTATTTAAAATAACTTCATTTTCCAAAAGCATTTTAAAAGACATTTTATCCATGCCATGAATAATGTAGGCTACCAGTAACAAGTTCACAGCAGCTCTAATTGAAGGAATTTATTTGGATAAATCTTATTTTGGGTGTGGCTCACCATTTGAGCTTCTTAAAAAGCTACTATGCTAATATTGCAAGGAGATGAAGACTGAGTTACCTGCATGGGAAATATATATGTATGTATGTATGTGTATATATGTATATATATGTATATATATACACACACACATATATATAAGCAGTGGCTATGCCATTTCACCTCACTGGAACAATCAATAGCTTCTTTTTGCATCTGCAGATCATGTAAAATGCAAAGTTTTAATTGATCTTAATTAACTGACTTAATTGATCTTAATTAACCAAATTAACCCTCTTAACTCTTTGGCTGTGACTTGGCAGAATTGTGTTGAATAAAACATTTTGCAAATACAGGTAGTACCTTAACTTACAACAATTCATTTAGGGACTGTTCAAAGTTACAATGGCATTGAAAAATGTGACATAATCATGTTTATACTTAAACCTGTTATCTAATACTTGCTTGACAAATAAAATAAATAAAATAAAATAATTTTTTTTCACACCTCTGACCCCTGCATCCCCCTGGTTATGTGATCAACGTTCAGACCAGGGGTCCTCAAACTTGGCAACTTCAAGTCCAGGAATTCCTCAGCCAGCATCGCTAACAATTGCAGTGATTCACTTAACATCTGTGGCAAGAAAGGTCGTAAAACGGGCAAAACTCACTCGTTCAACAGCTGGCCTTGCTTAGCAGTAGAAATTTTGGGCTCAATTGCAGTTGTAAATAGAGGACTACCCGTATGAGTCAAACTTACAAAACTTCAAAAGGATTTATTGGAAGTTAACATGTCCGGCACTGAGAGATATAATTCATTGTCACCCTTGACCCTGGTTTTCCCTCCACCCCCTGGGCGTATCGTAATTCATATTCTCCAATGGGACACCTCCCTAGCCCAGAGTCATCCATCAGGCTCTCCTGGTAGAATTTTGCAAGGCAGAAACTTTGGACAACTAGAAACTATCTTTGAAAAACTATGTATGGAATGCAGTTTCAGTTCCCAAGCTGCCGTACGGCCGCCCTCTCCCTTTCTGTTGGCAACTTTAAAAAGACCAGAGGAATATTTTATGAGTTGACAATTAGCATCTTCCTGTGTGTGTTTTGGTTTGACCAGAAAAAAAAACCCAACGCTTCCCCTTGGAAATCCCACGTGGGGAGAGAATGAAATCAGCTCCTTGCAACACTCGCTAACGGTTTGTTGTCGTTGTTGTTGTTTATCTGTGGTGGTTGTTTATTTTGCTTATGTCTTGCAACTCAGTTGACATAACCTGCTTCATCCAGGTCAGATCAAGGTGCACCAGGTGTATTCCCACGGCACTCCGCTCCCAATTTCCTAGGGTTTAAGGTCTGCCACCTGTCATGCTCCTGTCGGAGTCTGACTCCGAGAAGGAAGGCAAACAGCTGACAGGAAGTGGGAGTGGGGCTTCGTTGGCTGTGGAGGAAACTGGGGAAGGGCAAAGTCCAGCTGGGCAGAGCAGGGGGAGGTAGAACAAGGGAGAGGTAGAACAAGGGAATTCAGAGGAAGACCCAGGCCCACCCCCTCCTCATCCTAGGGCATGCATGGAGGGATGGAGAAGGGAGCAATGTGGGTTGCATGGGTGGCTTACGGGGGAGGAAAGGGCACTGATTCCCTTCATTAGCTGCAGCTGGGAACACAGTGTTTAAAAAAGGCAAGCTGTGTGCAGCCAGTTGTTGGGAGCAAATGGTATTATCTGGTATTGTCGTGGCTTATCTGTGTTCCTGGTGTCTTCCCAACTGTGTGAGTTTTACTGTGCTGTCAAGATTGAAATTCTTGCTCCTGTCCTGCTAAACTAATAACTTCCGTTTGGCTTGATTGGACTTTAAGTTACAGTTTGTGTTCACCCTGTTTTGGACTGAATTTTCTGCAGTCAAGGAGAGTTTTTCTCCAGCCCAGAAGGTAACCTGGACATTGGGGGCAAAGTTGGAGATAATAAAGGGACTCTTGATTATTTGACTGTGTTGTCTTTGTGCCACGCCCCTTTGGGTCTCATCACACCACCTTCAACACTAAAAGAGCCATTTGGACCAGTGGTGGGATTTAAATATTTTTTACCACCGGTTTGGTGGGTATGGCTTGGTGGGCACGCTTTGCGCGCATGCCAAACGCACACTTTGCGCAGGCGCAGAGGCGTTCTAACTCGCCTCCTGCAAGCCTGCACGATCCCAGTTGGTTCAGCAGCTGCCGCGCAGCAAACTCGTCTGTGCCCCGCAAAGCAGCTGAACTTCAAATTTAGCGGATAAAGGTGAGTTTGGGAGCCCGGGCAGGTGGGTGGGCCCAACAGCTGAGTGGCGGAGAGAACCGGTTCGGTCTCCATTGCTCATCGCTGCTACAGGCTTGGCAGAAACCAGTCAAATACCACCAGTGATTTGGACCCGTTTCCCACAGAAAACACCGTAAGCCTCAAAACCGGGGGGGGGGGGCAACTTGACAGCACTCCCACCCTCTATCACATGACCCACCCACCCAGGTTTTGTGGCTCTGGGTGTTTTCTGTAGGAAATGGGTCTCTCTCTCTCTCTCCCCTCCCTCTCATTTCTGTTTTTTGTGTTTTATCAGCCATCGTCCAGCCAGGGGTGGGATTACCCAACAGGGAGCCATAGCAGAGGGCCCAAAGAGCTGCATGCGGCTCTAGAGCCGTGGGTTACTGACTAGGATAAATCTGATTTCAGGGGACGGAGACAGATGAACAAGAGTTGGAAGGGGCCTTGGTGGTCATCTCGTCCTACAGCCGGTCCTCGCCCCTTACGACCACCCCTGAACCCAACCTTTTCTGTTGCTGAGCGAGACAGTTTGTGAAGTGAGTGTTTTGGCTCCATTTTACGACCTGGCTTGCCACTGCGGTAAAGCGAATCACCGCAATTGTTTAAGCGAGCAACCCCGTTGTTAAATGAATCCAGGGCCCACCTTGAACTTCGCCTGTCAGAAGGTCGCAAAAAGGGGAATGGCGTGACCCCCCTCCCGGGACACCGTCTGCGACCATCAATATTACGACTCAGTTGCCCAGCCTCCAAATTTTGATTGCATGGTCATTTCACAGTCGTAACTGTGAAAAACGGTCCTAGGCTGCTTGTTTCAAGGCTGTTGCAACTATGAACGGTCACTAAATGAACTGTTGTAAGACCTGTATTTGCCGGTATGAAAATACATCGCTAGAGTGGGGTTTATCGTATTTTTTAAGCTAGAAAATGAGTCCATTCCAGACTCAAAAAAAACAACAAAAACAGCTATGTCCCCCCCCCCAAAAAGGGGTTAATTTGCTGTGTGAACCTCATTGAGTTCAGCTAGTGGTTTGGCAGGTAGTCCTTGAATTACGGCCACATTTGTTCCTGAAACATCCGTCGCTAAGTGATGCAGTTGTGTAGAAATGAAAGGCGTGGCCAATACATTGAATAATACCTAATAATGCGTTGTGGCCAATTGTGCAACCTTTCTTGCCACGGTTGTTCAGTGAATCAGGTACAGATTAACAGAGTTGGAAAGGATCTCGGAGGTCATCTAGTCCAGTGGTGGCTAACCTTTTGGGGCTCCTGTGCCAAACATTGTGCGTGCGTTAGGCACGCACGCACTCACGTGCCAACACCCAGAATGCAATGCACCCCCCCTCCCCACACCCCCTGCGCATGCGCGCGCAATCCCACCGGCCACACGAGCCCCTTACCTGCATTGCACCTCATAGCTGATTTTCAGCCAATTGGGGGCCTTTTTCGGCCTCCAAGAAGCTTGGAAAAAGTCTCTGCAAGGCTTTTCAGGCCGAATGATAGGCCGTTTCGTCACTTCCGGTATTACAGGAAGTGACGAAACAAGCCTATTATTCGGCCTGCAAAGTCTGCAAAGGCTTTCTCCAAGCCTCCGTGAGGCACGCACGTGCGCAGTGAGATAAGTTTGCCTGCGGCTCACGTGCTGGCAGAAATGGCTCTGCGTGCCACTTGTGGCATGTGTGACATAGGTTTGCTATCACGGATCTAGTCGGACCCCCCACCCACCCAAGCAGGGGACCCTACACCGGTGATGGCTAACCTCTTCATTGTCGCCTGACGAAAGTACGTGCGTACATGCATGCCTGCACCCATAATGCAATGCGTGCGTGACCCCCCCACCCCACTGCGCATGCGTCTGTGATCTCCACACCCCCACACGCTGCACATCTCTGCGCATGCGTGACAGATGCCTGACAATCAGCTGGCTGGCGGGAGGTGTGTGCGCATGCGTAGATCTGATCTGGTGCAACGGCATCCGTGCCATAGCTTCGCCATCATAGCCCTACACCGTTTCTGACAGTGGGTAGTCCAGTCTCTTCTTGAAAGCTTCCAGGGGTGAAGCTCCCACAACTTCTGAATAACAGAATAACAACGTATTAACAGAGTTGGAAGGGACCTTATAGGTCATCTAGTCCAACCCCATGCCCAAGCGAGAGACCCTACACCATTTCTGACAGGTGGCAGTCCAGTCTCCTCTTGAAAGCCTCCAATGATGAAGCTCTCACAATTTCTGGAGGCAACTTCTGTTCCATTTGGTTGATTGTTCTCATTGTCAGGAAATTCCTCCTTATTTCCAGGTTGAATCTCTCTTTGAGTCACTGCAGTGGTTAAGTGAATCATACAGTCATTAAGCGAATCCAGCTCCCTACTCTGCTCCCCGGCCATTGACACTTAGCTCGTCAGAAACTGGCTGGGATACGCGCAAACGTCTTGTGACCTTGGGAAGCAGCAACAGGAATAAATACACACCGCTTGTGAAATGTCCAACGGTCAGTTTTTTTTCAGTGTCATCGTTATAGTCACTAAACGAATGGCCGTTAAGTCGAGGACGACCTGGTGTGCCGGGTCTTGTGAATTGGGATCCCGGCTGCTCGACTCTCAATTCCTTCCAAAGGGATCTTGACGGACAACTCGACTCACGCCCAGGCAGGCCTCCGCCAAACCAGCCAGGTGGCATTCCTCCGGGAAATGAGCTGGGTGGGGAGCGTGCTGAGATCGAATCCCAGGCTCCCCAGAGTGTCAAGACTTCTGGGTCATGGCCCTGCCCCTCCCACTCCAAAACAGCTGTTGGGTAGGGTCCTGGGTGCAAATGAGCAGCCTCTATCCCATCTTTCTGGTTGCATCATCGCCAGTTTGGTGAAGAGAAGCAAAACTCAATTCGATTTGAAGACACGCTGGCGGAAACTTTGGCCCCTGAACTCAGAGGGTCAGAAATTTCTTATTTCACACATGGTCCAAATTACTAAATCTCCTTATTTTATGGTTAACTAGCTCGATCCCCGTGCTTCGCTACAAAACTGTGTGGTCGGGCTTAGTTTTGGGGGAGGAAAATAAGGGGGAAAAATTCTGCCTCTGCCTACCAGCATCCATCAGTATTCATCTGGCTAGCGTCCTGCCAGTGTGTGAGAGAGTTGAGGGCTGTATAGAAACTGAAAGAGTATTTGCTGTGCGAGCAAGGAGACAGTAAGGAGCCTGGGCATGGCTTAGCTCAACTGTTTGGTACTAAAGCTGCTTGGTGCTGTGAAAGTAAAGGTGAAACTCCTCTCCTCTGCTTGTGTTTGGCATTTGGAAGAGATTTCTTTCCAGGTGGGGAGGGGGAGTAGAACTCCTTAGCATCAGAGCGTGTTAATAGTAATAATATAGGAAATACTCTAAATGCTCTGATGGTCATTTGGAAAAATCCTTTCTTAGTGAGCCCCTAGAAGCCAAGAGGAACCTACATGCCAAATTTCAAGTTTGTAGGCTTTACGGTTCTGGAGATTTTGTGATGATGCCTGAGTGGCATTTGGCTTTTATATATGTAGATTTCTCATCCACCATACCTTGAGCACTAATCGTACAGTCCTGGTACTGTAATTCTTTCGTTCACTTTGTCTACTTCCAGATAGGAGTTATTTATTTTATTTTGGTTTTGCTTCCTTTCAAAATTGCTCCGTCGGGCATCCTAGAAGTTTAATAAATTACAGTTGGTTACGCAGTCAGGCAGATGTTGAGATTGGATTTGGCCTTGTTTGTACACCTGTGGGATTTTGTCAATGCCAGTCATTTCTTGATCGAAATCAAAGCGCCTTTGCAATTGATTGACACGGATTTTGTCAACACC
>NW_020769404.1:1083380-1095302 GCF_900518735.1 Pseudonaja textilis
TTGACACGGATTTTGTCAACACCAGTCATTTCTTGATCTAAATCAAACTTCCTTTGCGATTGACCGATGGGAGATTTTGTCCGTGCCAGTCATCGGTTGATCCAAACCAAACGGCCTCTGCAATTGATTGACATGGATTTTGTCAACGCCAATTTGGATCAACCAGTCATTTGTTGAGCCACACCGAGCTGACTCTGCAATTGACCGACGGAGATTTTGTCAATGCCAGTCAAATGCAAAAAGGCAGAAGAGCAGCTGCCTTCTTCTTCACTTCCTGTTCTACCACTTCAGGTATCAAGGGAGATACAAAGTTTGGGTGCTCAGTCTTCTGGAAGCCTCAACCATGGTTAACCGGATACTGTTGTAATGTGTCCCTGAGCGTCCATCTTCTTCTGGGCTTCCCTTGTTTTCTTTGACCTTCTCCTCTCTCCGTATATGCCTTGTGCGATACGGACTCCCACTTTCTTTGCTGTCCCAAAGGCGCTTTTTTTTCAAGAGGCCACTGGACTTCCTGTTTTTTTTCTTTGAAGAGGTTTCGCTTCTCATCCAGGAAGCTTCTTCAGCTCGCACTGAAGAACAATTAATCAATGGCAAGACCTGAAGAAGCTCCTTGGATGAGAAGTGAAACGTCTTCAAAGAAAAACCAGGAAGTCCAGCTGCCTCTTGAAAAAAAAAAAGCACCTTTGCAACTACCTTACTTGGATAAACCAGGGTTTGTCACACCATCTTGCCTGAAGAAACCAGGGTTTGGCCTTGCTTGAATGTTTACAAAGTTTCTCAGTTATCCGGGTCCTGGTTGTCCCAAAGGGGCTTTTTTTTCAAGAGACCACTGGACTTTTTGGTTTTTCTTTGAAGAGGTTTCGCTTCTCATCCCAGAAGCTTCTTCAGCTTCTTGCATGAGAAGCGACTATCTCGGTTGAGAAGCGAAACCTCTTCAAAGAGAAACCAGGAGGTCCAATTGCTTCTTGAAAAAAGCACAGCCAGGACCTGGATGATGGGCTGAGAATCTCCATAGTCACTTCATTTGCTGTTTTTCTAGTCCTTGACTAACAACAATTTATTTAGTGACCATTCGAAGTTACAACGGCCCTGGAAAAGGTGACTTATGACCGTTTTCACACTTCCAACCTCTGCAAGATCCAGCCCCCCATCACATGATCCAAATTCAGATGCTTGGCAAATAACACATAATTATCCCCTTTTGCACACCTTCTCACAAGCCAAGTCAACAGGGAAGCCAGATTCCACTTAACAACCACGAGGCTAACTTATCAACAGCAGTGATCCACTTATCAACGGTGGCAAGACATTGCAAATACGACCATTAATATCATATTTATAACAAAAGAAGCGATGTTAAGTATATAGAAAATAATATATGAAAATATTGAATGTTAAAGATTGATCAGATAACAGACAACAGATAATCAGAGGTGGAAGGGACCTTGGAGGTCATCTAGTCCAACCCCCCACGCAAGCAGGAGACCCTACACCATTTCTGACCGATGGCAGTCCAGTCTCTTCTTCAAGACTTCCAGAGATGACGCTCCCACAATTTCTGAATAACAGAATAATAACAGAATAACAGAGTGGGAAGGGACCTTGAAGGTTATCTAGTCCAACCAGCCGCACAAGCAGGAGACCCTACACCATTTCTGACAGATAGCAGCCCAGTCTCTTCTTGAAAGCCTCCAGGGATGAAGCTCCCACACCTTCTGAAGGCAACTTCTGTTCCATGAATGGATAGTTCTTCCTGTCAGAAAGTTTCTCCTTATTTCCAGGTTGAATCTCTCCTAGATCAGTTTCCATCCATTCTTCCTTGTCTGGCCTTCAGGTGCCTTGGAGAATAGCTTGACCCCCTTCCTCCTCTCTGGGGCAGCCCCTCAAATATTGGAAGATGCTCTCCTGTCTCCCCTGGTCCTTCTCTTCCCTAGACTAGCCAGGCCCAGTTCCTGCAACCGTTCATTGTATGTTTTAATCTCCAGAGACCCCTAATCATCCTGGTTGCTCTTCTCTGCACTCTTTCCAGAGTCTCAATCTCTGTTTTATAATGTGGGGACCAAAACTGGATGCAGGACTCTAGGTGTGGCCTTACTAAGGCTTTATAGAGTGGGATTAGTACCTCCCTTGATCTCGATCGTGTCCCTCTGTTAATGAAACTTAGGATCGCATTGGCTTTTTTGGGTACCGCTGCACACGGCTGGCTCATATTCAAGAGATCGTCCACTGGGACACCAAGATCCCTTTGGCAATTTCCTGCTCTTGAGCCAGTTTCCCCTGATCTATCCCTGTCCAGCTTAGAGAGAGAGAACGGGAGGGGGTGGCAGGACTTCGGTTTCCTGATCACAGCTGCTTCCTCCCGGTTCACCTCCCACCTGGCAACTCCGCCCTCGCTCAAACCCAGACCCACCAAAACAGGTTCGCCTTGCCAGGTTGCCGGGCTGACGGTGACAACAAACATTTGGGCAACGATGCGCTTTTTTCCCCCTCCCCTGCAGTGATGCACCGGCTTCCAATCGCGAATCCTGCAGCTGGAATTCGCACCCTTTCGAGGAGCAACGGAGGGGGAGGGGGGAAGGGGGGGGGCGGTCATTTGGATATGCCGGAACAACCCCCCCCCCCCGCCCCCCCCCCAAGCACCAGGGCAAACTCTCAGCCATGGAGGAGGGAGGAAATATTTGCAGAGAGCAGCAGCTCTGGTTGCAACACAGGGAGAACGTTTTCTGGGTCAGCACCCTCCCCATTCCCTCCCAGGGAGGTCAAAAAAGTCAAAATGGCAGCCACGGTGCCCTCCAAACTCAGCCAGGTTTTATTTAAAGAAAAAAAAACAACTTAAAATTTAAAATTTGATTTAATTTAAAACATTGGCTCTCTTTTTTCCTTTGGTTGTTTTTTTTTTAAAATAAAAATACAGGTAACCCTCCATTTATGGACCCCAAGGGAGCCCAAAAGTTCTACGACTAAGCAAGAAGCAAAGTCATTAAGGGAGTTTTGGCCCCCATTTTATGACCTTTTTCTTGCCACTGTTGTTAAAGGGAATCACTGCAGCTTTCCCCGCTAGTAACATGGTTGTTGAGTGAAATCTGGCTTTCCCCGTTGACTTTGCTGGTCAGAAGGTCACTGAAGGGGATCACGTGACCCCCTCCCCCCAACCCAGGAACACCGTGCCCCGTTGTAACTGTGAGTCAGTGGCCAAGGGTCTGAATTTTGATCACGTGACCACAGGGAAGGCTGCAACAGCCGTTAAGTGTGAAAAATGGGAGTCTGATCCTAGGCAGAGGCTAAATATTTGAAATAAACTCTCGCGCTTGAGCAAGGGGTTGGACTAGATGACCTCCAGGTCCATTTCAACTGGGTTATTCTATATCTATCTCACTGTTCTTAGTGCCGTTGTAACTTTGGTCACTTAACGACGGTACGGTTCGTTTAACGATGGAATGACCTTCTGGCGTTGACAAAGCCAACCAGGGGAAATCCGGATTCCTTTCACGACCGCGTCCCTCGCTTAACCACAGCAGTGGTTCGCTTAACGACGGTGTCAAACGTGGTAAAAACCAAAGAACAAAAACGGCCTGTTGTTTTGCTTAGCAAGAGAACATCTGGGCTTGGTTGTGGTCGTTCAGTCGAGGCCCAGCCTGAGTTTTCCACCCAAGGCCGCCTCTACCTCGGCGCTGGGTGGGTGCCCAAGGGTTGCCGCCTCTCCCTTGGGGTGCCTGGAAGGGCCCCACATTGGCCTTGTTGGAAGAGGGACCATCTTCGGCCTGAGAAGCAGCTTTTAAATCCCAGGAAAAACATCCTCACTGCAAGGCGGGGACACACCCCTGAACACCCCGAAACCTGAGAAACAGGTCTGGCCGGGCAAAGGAGGTAAAGACGCCACTGGGAAAAAGGGGGTGTGTGGTAAGGATTACATCACCCAACTCCCTCCCCCAGGCCTCCCCCGAGCCCCACCGGAGCAAAGCCGAGAAAAATGTGCAAGATCTTTGCAGATTTACACAGTTGGAAGGGACCTTGGGGGGTCATCTAGTCCAACTCCTCTATCAAAGCACCAAAGACCCTACACCATTTCTGACCGAAATCTCCTCCGTCTCTTCTTGAAAGCCTGCAGTTGATGAAGCTCCCACAATTTCTGAGTAAACAGAATAATAACCGAATAATAAAGCTGGAAGGGACCTTGTGGGTCATCTAGTCCAACCCCCCCATCAGCCAAGCAGGAGACCCAACACCATTTCTGACAGATGGGCAGTCCAGTCTCTTCTTGAAAGCCTCCAGGGATGAAGCTCCCACAACTTCTGAAGGCAACTTCTGTTCCAGGGGTGGATCGTTCTCCCTGTCAGGAAATTCTTCCTTATTTCCAGGTTGAATCTCTCCTTGATCAGTTTCCATCCATTGTTCCTTCTCTGGCCTTCAGGTGCCTTGGAGAATAGGTTGACCCCCTTCCTCCTCTCTGGGGCAGCCCCTCAAATATTGGAAGACCGCTATCGTGTAATCCCCTGGTCCTTCTCTTCCCTAGACTAGCCAGGCCCAGTTCCTGCAACCGTTCATCGTATTTTTCAGCCTCCAGTCCCCTCATCATCCTGGTTGCTCTTCTCTGCACTTTTTCTAGAGTCTCAACCTCTTTTTTATAGTGTGGTGACCAAAACTGGATGCAGTTCTCTAGGTGTGGCCTTACTCAGGCTTTATAGAGTGGGATTAGTACCTCTCTTGTTCTTGGCTATATCCCTCTGTTAATGCAGTTTAGGATTGCATTGGCCTTTTTTTCTCCAGGCTCTCGTGCAACAGAGGAGTGCACTGCGCACAACGTCGGGTGTGGAGGTTGCACACCGATAGCAAAGAATAGAAATCTATTATACAGCCAATCTCAGCTCCGGGTGACTTTAAGGAGCCGCCCTGGTGGTTTTTCTTTGGCAGTGGGATCTCCTGTTGGCCTCCCCACCCCAGCATTAATTCAGAAGCCCAAGACTGGCAGCATTTTCTCGGATGAGCCGAGATCAAACAGATGCGGCGGCGGCTGCTGCTTTCGTTTGCCCAACGGCACAAAGCTATGGAACTGCAGGTGTTCAGACTGAAGGTTCATTCTCACTGAGGGATCTCCAGGGTGCCAGAGGTTGGAATGTGGTTGGCCTGTTTTTTTTTCTTTTTAAAGATAATCCACAAGCATGCACGCCTAAAAATAAGCTAAATGAAAATATTACAGCTGGGATAATGTATGGAGAATGTGTATAAAAGGACGTACAATTGCAACCAGAAACAGATTCCAATAGAAAACAAGTTCTCCAGGATGCTTAGATAGACAAGAAAGACACACAGATGTAGATGATAAATGATAGGAGAGAGAGACAGAGAAACAGAGACAGAGAGCGAGATTGACAGAGAGATGAGAGGGAGGAAGAGAGAGAGAGAGAAATGGACAGAGAGAAGGGAGAGATAGATGGATAGATGGGATGGAGAGAGAGAGAGAGACGGAGAGAAGTGAGAAGAGAGAGAAAGAGAGAGGGAGAAGAAAGAAGAGACAGAGATGGATGGAGAGATGAGAGGGAGAGAGAGAAATGGACAGAGAGATGGGAGAGATAGATGGATAGATGGGATGGAGAGAGAGAGAGATGGATGGAGAAATTAGATGATATAGACAGATATATAGACAAACAGACAGATAGATGAAAGGGATGGATGGAGAGAAAGATAGAGGGATGGATGGATGGAGAGAGACGAGAGATGAGAGATGAGAGAGAAATGAAATAGATGATGGATGGATAGAGAAAAGAGATAGATGGATACACAGACAGACATGTAGTTGCACAAATATTTAAGAAATTTCTTGATCTCAGAGAACCAAACTTAACACATCGACATCCATGAGAGCAATCAAACAAGATAAATTTGCAAAAACAAAAAACTGAAATTAATAAGATTTTGTCACTAACTCCTCTGGCTTGTGGTTTCTTGAATGCTTTGACCATTTCTCCACCCAGTCAACCCCCATCCTTGCTCTGTGGCTGAACTTCTGGGTTTGGGGGGCCAGTACGGCTCTCCATCCCGGCTTGTTGGGCTGAGGAATTCAGGGAGTTGAAGCCCATCCATCTTCATGCGGTCGAAGTGGAGAATCAAAGGTCGTAACTGTTGTACACATTCTGGGATCTCTCTAACAATTCAGCTATTAAGGTTATACAACCTTCCTTGGCCATTTTTAAGAGGGGGCCCTGACATGGCTGAAATGGGATATTCTTGTGGCCCAGTGAAAAAACCAGCTACCTGCAGAACCGTCACAAGGCTGGAAATAATACAACAAAAGAGATTTTCCTTTTTCGTGTCCATCTGCTCCAATTGCAGCATCAGAGCAGGCTATCGTTTAACTTTAGCAAACTCCAAGGTTGCCCTGTATTTAAATCAGGTAAATTCCTTTTTAAAGAGATTAAATCCATGCGTTAATTAAATTCACACTGTATGGTCCGAGGGGGAGCGGAGGACCAGGAGCAAAGATTAAAAATAATAATAATTATTATTATTATTATATTCCTTTTAACTGGAAGCTGGCTGAGAACTGAATTACTGCACTCCTCTTCTTCCACCAGCCCAAAGAACTTTCCCCAGTTTGTTTGCACAACACACCTTATCTTGGTTAGTTTAAACTATGGTTGAAGATGATGAAAGGCCTGGAGACTAAAACATACGAAGAATGGCTGGATTGGGGTCTGGCCAGTGACCAGTCTAATGAAAAGAAGGACCAGTGGGGACATAATAGCCACATTCCAGTATATGAGGGGCTGCCACAAACTGAGGGTCCAGTTATTCTCCAAAGCACCAGAAGGCAGGACAAGAAGCAATAAGGATGGAAACTAACCAAAGAGCTAAACAACCTGGAATGAAGGAGAAACTTCCTAACAGCGAGGACAATTAGCCAGTGGAACTGCTTGCCACCAGCCTCACTTGGAGGCTTTTAAGAAGAGACTGGAGAGAGCATAGAAGATAGAAGGGACCTTTGAGATCATCTAATCCAACTCCCTGCTCGAGTAAGAGACCTATACCATTTCAGACAAATCTCTTCTTAAAAGGCTCCAAGCAATGGCATAGGATGGCTCCTGCTTGAGCAGGGGGTTGGTCCAGATGACCTCCAAGGTCCCTTCCAACCCTCTTATTCTACGTTCTCTCATCCACCTGGAAGCAGATCAGGAGCCCACTTGCTCCTGGTGTCCTTCCTGGCAACCCCTGGCACAGACAAAGGCCCTGAGATGTTCTGGGATAAATGCACCCGAAGGCCAGACAAGGAATAATGGATAGAAACCGATCAACGGGAGATTCAACCTGGAAATAAGGAGGAACCATCAACCGATGGAACCAAAGTTGCCTTCAGAAGTTGTGGGAGTCTCATCCCTGGAAGCTTTCAAGAGGAGACTGGACTGCCATCTGTCAGAAATGGTGTAGGGTCTCTTGGGTGAGTGGGGGTTGGACTAGATGACCCACAAGGTCCCTTCCAGCTTTATTATTCTGTTGTTATTCTGTTAGTCAGAAGAGTTGTGGGAGCTTCATCCCTGGAGGCTTTCAGGAAGAGACTGAAGAGATTTCTGTCAGAAATGGTGTAGGGTCTCCTGCTTGGGCGGGGTGGTGGTGGGGTTGGACTAGATGACCTACAAGGTCCCTTCCAACTCTGTTAACCTGAAAACCCCGTAATGAAATCTAGTGAGGAAGAGGGTGGCTATTTCTTGTTGTCTTAATAGGCCAATTTTCACTAATCCTACATTGGAAACAAAGATTGGTGAATCTTTGGTCTATGCCCCGGATACATACATCCAAATACAGTTGGTCCTTGACTTACGACCACAATGGAGCCCAACATTTCGGTTGCTAAGTGAGGCGTTTGTTAAGTGAGTCCCCCCCCGCCCCCAATTTTATGACGTTTCTTGCCAGGGTTGCTAAACGAAGCACTGCAGTTGGTAAGTTAGTGACAGGATTGTTAAAGAAATGGTGTAGACGGGGGGTTGGACTAGATGACCTACAAGGTCCCTTCCAACTCTGTTAATCTGCATTATCCGTCTAACAAGCCAATTACAGGTAGACCACCATGAAGCACTTCCGTTACTATGTGACGGGACCAGGAAATGGATCCTTACGTGAACCGGACCCAATTTTTGCCAGCTGTTAAAACGAATAACGTGGTCACTAAAAGAACCACGTGGTTGTTAAGCAAGTCTGGCTTCCCCAATTGGCTTTGCTTGCGGGAAGGCGGCTGGGAAGGGCCTGATCACGTGACTGCAAGAGGCCGCAACCCCCTTCCAGGTGCCCCAAATCCCCACCGCTTGTCTGCAAGGCTGGTGCAAGTCACTTTTTCACACGGCCGTCATAACTTCGCATGACTGTAGTGCTCATAGCCACTAATATATAATTACTAGCTGGATCCCCACGCTTCCCTATGAAACTATGTGGTCGGGCTTAGCTCTTGGGGAGGAAAATAAGGAGGAAAAATTGTTCCTCTGCCTACCAGCATCCATCGGTATTCATCTGGCTAGTGTCCTGTCAGTGTGTGAGAGAGTTGAGGGCTGTTCAGAAACTGAAACAGTCTTTGCTGTGTGAGGAAGGAGACAGCAAGGAGCCTGGGTGTGGCTTAGCTCAACCATTCTGTACTAAAGCTGCTTGAAACTGAATCTGAAACTCCTCTCCTCTGCTTGTGTTTGGCATTTGGAAGGGATTTCTTTTCAGGTGGGGAGGGGGAGTAGAACTCCTTAGCATCAGAGCGTGTTAATAATAATAACAATATAGGATAATACTAATGCTCTGATGGTCATTTCAAAAAATACAATGAACGGTTGCAGGAACTGGTCCTGACTAGTCTAGGGAAGAGAAGGACCAGGGGAGACAGGAGAGCAGCCTTCCAATATTTGAGGGGCTGCCCCAGAGAGGAGGAGGAAGGGGGTCAAGCTATTCTCCAAGGCACCTGAAGGCCAGAGAAGGAAAAATGGATGGAAACTGAACAAGGAGAGATTCAACCTGGAAATAAGGAAAAATTTTCTGACAGGGAGAGCAATCAACCCATGGAACAGAAATTGCCTTCGGAAGTTGTGGGAGCTTCATCGCTGCAGGCTTTCAAGAAGGGACTGAACTGCCCTCTGTCAGAAATGGTGTAGGGTCTCCTGCTTGGGCAGGGGGTTGGACTAGATGACCTACAAGGTCCCTTCCAGCCACTAATCTAATCTAAATACAGAGGTTTTCTGGTATCAAGGTAGATTCCTGTTTAAATCAGCCATTTTCAACAGAAACCTGAGGACTAGAAACTTTCTGACAAAGAGACACCTCAGAAGAGTAGTGCAGCAATTACGGGAGACCTTCTCAGATCACTCTAGCTAACCAACTCACTTTCTGACTAACCTATGTTTAAGGAGTGGGGATCGCTTGTCCAGGTTTAAACCTAGAATAAATCAGGGTCCCCCCAAACTTGGCAGCTTTAAGACTTGTAGACTTCCAACTCCCAGAATTCCTCCTCCTCCAGTCATGTTGGCTCAGGAATCCTGGGAGTTGAAGTCCACAAGTCTTAAACTTGCCAAGTTTGAAGAGACCCTTGGCCTAGAGGCAGCTGACCACGTCGTCAATATCTTATACCAGAGGTCTCAAAACGTGGCCCCTTTAAGACTTGTGGACTTCAACTCCCAGAATTCTCCAGTCAGCATAGCTGGCTGAGGAACGCTGGGAGTTGAAGTCCCCAAGTCTTAAAGCGGCCAAGTTTGGGATTCTGGGAGCGGAAGCCTTAAAGTGGCCAAGTTTGGGGACCCCTGTCTTATACGAACCCAGACTTTGCAGGTTGTGTGTGAACCAGATCCCCAACGGAGCCAGAAGACGACCTCATTTCAAAGGAAACACGCATCCTGAAAGCCAAATGGCGCTGGGCATTGTCATCCGAGTTTCGTGCGCTTATCTGAATCCAGGTTGAGTTGTCAAAAGACACAAAGGATTTCTTTTTTTTTTTTCCAGCCCAAATGGGGGAAGGGAAATATCTGAGAAGGGCAGGCTTGTGAGAAAAATGAGGTCCCTCTGGAGGCCGAAAATGGATTCCAGATGTGGGCAGGTGGTGCAGGAAATACACCCATCGTTTTCATGCCAAGGAAGCGGTTTCTCTCCCACCCTTTTTAGCCTACCTGTTTAGAGCAGGTGGCCTCCTCCGGCTCTGTCAGTGTCATGGCCCTGTTGGAATCTGATTCCAAGGGGAGTGTGGTTCTCATGGCTGTGGAGGAAAGTGGGGAAGGGCACAGTCCGGCTGGGCATTCAGAGGAAGACCCAGGGCCACCCCCTCTTCATCCTAGGCAGGATGCAGGCAGGAACGGAGAAGGGAGCAACGTGGTTGGGGGAGGAAAGGGCCCTGACCCCCTTCATTAGCTGGGAAAACAGGATATAAAGGGGGTTTGAGCACAGCACCTTACTGGAAGCAAAGTGTGCATTATCTTCATTTCTGGGGTCTTCCCAACCGTGTGTATTTTGTTATCGTTTGAAGCCTGCAATTCCTTACCCTGCCCTGTCTCGTTCATTGCTGCAGCCGGTGGTTTCTGACGGTTTTTATTTATAATTTAGATGTACTTTGGGGTCGGACTGAATTTCTTCCCTTTGAAAGACTGTTCTTGGGAGAGTGTTCTCTCCAGCCGAAGATAACTGGACATTAGGGGCCAAGTTGGAGGAATTAAAGGAACTTTACCTACTTTTCTGACTTAGTTGCTTTTGTGCCACGCCCCGGTCATCACAGTCAGGTGAGCCTTGAACCCAGGTCCGGAAGGAAAACTTTTGGGTTGAGATGCTACCATATCACCCTTTAGTCCTTTCTAATGAAAAGAATTATTAGCGGTGACCCGATAGCAGCGTTCCAATATTCGAAGGGCTGCCCCAAAGAAGAGGGAGTCAAGCTATTTTCCAAAGCACCAGAGGGCAGGACAAGAAGCAACGGATGGAAATGAATCCAGGAGGGAAGCAACCTGGAACTAAGGAGAAAATTCCTAACCTTGGGAACAATTAACCAGTGGAACTGCTTGCCACCAGACGTTGTGAATGGTCCATCGCTGGAGATTCTTAAGAAAAGACTGGACAGACATATCTCTGAAATGGTCTAGGGCCTCCTGCTTGAGCAAGAGGTTGGACTAGCAGACCTTCAAGGTCCCTTCCAACTCTTTGTTATTCTGAGAACCAGGAAACCACCCCACCCCATTCGCTAACCTGCTTGTGTGCAGGCTTGTGGGTGCCACCCCAGCTGCTGGTGTGCCAGGGCCTCTGATGGCACTATGGCATTCCTGCCCCTCGGATAAAGATCCAGCAGGTTCACCCCACCCCACCCCATGAAACAATGCCATCAGACAGGGGCCAGGAAGGCTCCCAAATCCTGGATGAGGAAGGAGGCTTTTAATGGTTAGGACCTGGATGTATTTATTTAGTGCAGTTCAGGGGTGGGAGGGTTGTTTACCTGAATGGTTTGATGGCTGTGAGTTTTCTTTTGCACACTATGCTGAATCACAAATCGGTTGGATAGTCTAGCTGTTTCCTCTCTATTTTCTCTCTCTGCCTGTTATCATCTCTATCCACCATCCAACTCTCCCTCTCTCTTTATATCTATCTATATCATCTGTCTGTCTCTCTATGATCCATTCACTATCTCCCTCTATCTCTTTCTCTCTCTCTATGATCTGTCTGTCTGTCTGTCTGTCTGTCTATCTATCTATCTATCTATCTATCTATCTATCTATCATCTATCTTTCTATCTATCATCTATCTTCTATCATCTATCTTCTATCTTTATCTATCTTCTATCTATCTATCAATCATCTATCTATCTTCTATCTATCTATCATCTATCTATTTTCTATCTTCTATTATCTATCTTCTATTATCTATGTTCTATCTATCTATCTATATCTATCTATCATCTGTCTATCTATCTTCTATTATCTATCTATC
>NW_020769404.1:1109553-1153442 GCF_900518735.1 Pseudonaja textilis
CAGCTTTAAGACTTGTGGACTTCCACTCCCAGAATTCCTCCTCCTCCAGTCAGGTTAGCTCAAGAATTCTGGGAGTGGAAGTCCACAAGTCTTAAAGCTGTCGAGTATGAAGACCCTTGGGGTAGATTCTCACAAATGCATAACTTGGTGGCTGAATTGACCTTTTGTTGGACTTGCATCGTGAATTGAGAAACACAGCATTATATCCAAATTTTGATTGAATGAAGAATAAAATAGTCTGACTAACATGGTGAGTTGAGACCCAGCAGACTTGCTTTTCACAACTTATTTGACCCCAGGCTTAGCCCCAGACTGACAGCAATTCTGAGCCAAGCTTTTCCACATCCACATTTTTCTTCCCGGTAACCTCAGTTTCCTTTCATACGATTGTTCTGTACGGGGAGCAAAGGTGGAAGGAAGCAACAGCCATTTGCAGCTGACATCACGGAGAGTCATTTTGCACTTCCGAAATCCCACTGGACACCGAGATCTGTTTCCCGCTGAAGCAAGTTTGGGAAATCTCTGTGCAAAAGGGGACAAAGATTTACCGGAAATCTGAGATCTTGGGAGCACCAAATATACCTGGGAGTTAAATCCAACAACACTCACCTCTTCTGCTCACAATCGTGGAGAAATTGTTTTTACCGGTCATTCTGTTGGATGGCACTGTTTTTTTTTAAAAAAAAATAAGAGGGAGTAATGTCCTAGAATTAAAGTTGTTAAGAGCCTCAGAGGTCCTCCATCCCAACCCCCAGGGCAGCCTCCATTCTCTGTTGAAAGACTAGTACAGGAAATCCTCAATTTACGGCATTTAACAACAACAAAAGGCCCATTCAGAAAAGTATATTCAATTTATGACTTCATGATCTGCTTAACCACCACAGGAAAAAAATACATATATATATCACGTCCCATCACATGGTGCCTTGACTTACAACCTTAACTATTTACAACCAGATTTCCAGTACCAGTTGTGGCCATACTGTAAGTCCAAGGACTACTTGTAAATGGCTCCTGGTATCAGGGAGCATGCGTTCCACCGGGCGCATCGCTTAGCGACAGAAATGAATAGAATAGCAATACGAATAGGAATTGGAATAGAAGAGAACAGAGTTGGAGCTTGGAGATCTTCTAGTCCAGCCCCTGTTCAAGCAGGGGAATTTATCCCATTTTGACTGTTCGGTCCCTAATTAAAAACCTCCAGGGATGGAGCACCCACAATTTCTGGTGGCAAGGAGTTCCACTGGTTTTCACTGTTAGGAAAGTTCTCCTTAATTCCAGGTTGTTTCTCTGCTTGATTAGTTTCCATCCCTTGTTCCTTGTCCTGCCTTCAGGGGCTTTGGAGAATAAATGGAGCCCACCCCTCTTCTCTGGGGCAGCCCCTCAAATACTGGAAGGCTGCTATCCTGTCCCCCCTAATTCTTCTTTTCTCTAGACTGACCATACCCAAATCCCACAGCCGCTCTTCGTATGTTTTAGTCTCCAGGCCTTCGATCATCTTAGTTGCTCTTCTCTGAACTTTTTCCAAACTCTCAAGATATTTTTTTGTAGTGTGGTCACCAAAATTGATTGCAATATTCCAGGTGTGGCCTTACCAGGGTCTTACAAAGCAGTACTAATACTTCACATGATCTTGATTCTATGCCTCTATTTATACAAACCAGGATTCCTTTTTTTGGTGGTGGCTCCACACGGCTGGCTCACATTTAAGTGATCATCTACTCAGAGTCCAAGGTCATACAAATGCTAGTTCCAGTTGCCGTTATAAGTTGAGGACTACCCATCACAACTTCTATACACTAGTAAGGAAGTTCCCCTCTGAATCTGCTAGGCTGAAATTACTAGATCTTTTAATGGTAACTACTTAAGGGCAGGGTTGCCAGATCGCAGTTTGGCTCTGTGGCCAAACTCAAGTCAAAATACGGCCAAATTATTTTTTGCGCATGCACGAGGGAAGGAGAGCGCCAGAGGACGCGCTTGTCCTCCTTTTGCTCATGGTGACGCACATGCGCGAGGGAAGGAGAGAACTGGCCGATTTCACGGCCAAGCAACTTTCGTACGGCCAAATTTCCGGCCAAATAAATTTGGCCGGAGACATCATTTTTTTCACAGCCAAGCAGATAGAAATATGGCTAGATTTCTCGAATCTGGCCGGAAAAACGGCCAGATGGCAACCCTGCTTAAGGCTCAGTGGGACGCGGTGGCTCAGTGGCTAAGGCGCTGAGCTTGTCGATCAGAAAGGTCAGCAGTTCGGCGGTTCGAATCCCTAGCACCACGTCACGGAGTGAGTCCCCGTTCCTTGTCCCAACTTCTGCCAACCTGGCAGTTTGAAAGCACATAATAAAAAATGCAAGTAGGAAAATAGGGACTCCTTTGGTGGGAAGGGAAGAGTGCTCCGTGCGCCTTTGGCGTTTAGTCCTGCCGGCCACATGACCACGGAGACGTCTTCGGACAGCTCTGCGACGGAGATGAACATTGCTGCCTAGAGCCGGAAACAACTAGCACAGATGTGCAGGGCGAACTTTTACCTTTCCTTAAGGCTGCCCCCATCTGTTCCAGTTCATGGTTGGCCTTTTTAAAATGGTAATGCCCCTTCAGCCACTCAGCCTTTCCCCAAACCAGGGGTTTCCAAACTTGGCAAATTTGTAAGACTTGTAGACTTCAACTCCCAGAATCCCCCAGCCAGCCATGAAATCCAGACATCTTATGATGGCTGGGGAATTCTGGGAGTTGAAGTCCACCCATCTTCCAGTGACCTAAAGCAAGGCTCTTCCAACTTGTCAAGTTTAAGACTTGTGGACTTCAACTCCCATAATTCCTGAGCTAACGTGACTGGAGGAGGAATTCTGGGAGTTGAGGTCCACAAGTCTTAAAGCGGTCAAGGTTGAAGACCCCTGATCTATCACCTCTCTCTCTCTGTACCTACACCTACCAACCTATTTAACTATCATCTATCTATATCACAAGGGTCTTCAAACTTTTTCTCTCTGTGTGTGTACCTACCTATTTACCTATCTATCAATCTATCTATGTATGCCTCTATCATCTCTCACCAGAGTCTTCAACCTTGGCAAGTTTAAGACTTGTAGACTTCAACTCCCAGAATCCCCCAGCCAGCCATGAAGTCCAGACATTAAACAAGAATGCCGGAAATATGGATGGGGGAAAAATGACTCACACAGCGACCGTGCCCTGGAACCTGGGCATTCCTGGCAAGGAGGAAACTGGGCTATAGGGATCCTGGTTGATCCCCAAGCAGCTTTGCTTCTCCTCCATTTATCCATCTCTCTTTCCTGAAGCAGGCACTGCGGAAATTCTAGCGTAGACGGACACCAGGCTATAATTCAGTTCTATGCAGCCTATCATGGTATAAGGAGGGGAGGGCCGTGATGACTTGTGGACTTCAACTCCCAGAATTCCTTAAGCCGGTCATGCTGGCTCAGGCATTTTGGGAGTTGAAGTCCACAGGCCTTAAAGTGGCCAAGCGTGGACACCCCTGATCTAACCATCAGCATTATTAAGTCAATTTTCTAAATTTTCTTTCTAAAAACGCACTAAAAATGACCAGACTATGGTCAATTTGAAAGGAGAGGACTATTTTATCGATAGCTATAGAATAAAATGTGAAAGTTAGAAACATTAGTGAAATATAGAAAATATGTTGATAGAATACATTAAGATGAGGATTGTTATAATATATTATGCATATCAGTATTAAAGAGTACAGAATTAATATGAATGTAATGGATAAAACTATAGAATCTAATTGTTATTGCACAAGATAGTTGAACCCAGACAGTACACTGGTTAATGGAAGATGGTTTGTATTAAAAATAAAACTAAAAATTTAAAAAAAATGGAAAGGAGGCAGACTCTATATTTGTAGGCGTGGTGTAGAAGTGTGTTGGCTAACCTTTTTGGGCTCCTGTGCCAAAAATTGTGTGCGCGCGTGCATGCCAGCATCCAGAAGGCAGTGTGCATCCCCCCGCGCCCTGTGCACACAATCCGTGCCCCACCCCTTTATGTGCACTGCCCTCACAACTGATCTTTTGGCTGGTTTGAGGCCTTTTTTGGCCTCCCGGAAGCTTGAAAAAAGCCTTTGCAAGCAGAATAATAGGCCTGTTTAGTCACTTCCGGTATGACAGGAAATGATGAAACAGGCCTATTATTCGTCCTGAAAAGCCTTGCAGTGGCTTTTTTCCAAGCCTGTGGGAGGCTGAAAAAGGCCTCAAACCAGCCAAAGAGTCAGCTGTGAGCCGCACACATGCGCAGTGAAGTAACTTTGCCTGCAGCTCCCATGCTGGCACAAATGGCTCTGCGTGCCACCGCTTCGCCATCAGGAGTGTAGAATATGTACCCAGAACATCCGGCTAGTTGTACGATGAACTGGGCTCAGCAAAACTGTGGCTTGAAAACATGACAGCAGTCTTCCAATATTTGAGGGGGGGGGCTGCCCCAAAGAAGAGGGGGGTCCACCTATTCTCCAAAGCACCAGAAGGCAAGAAACAATGGATGGAAACTAATCAAGGAGAGGAGTAATCTGGAATTAAGGAGAAACTTCCTAACAGTGAGGACAATTAACCCGTGGAACAGATTGCCACCAGAAATTGTAGGTGCTCCATCACTGGAGGTTTTTAAGAAGGGATATGACAGCCCTTTGTCCACAATGGTATACGGTCTCCTGCTTGAGCGGGGGTTGGACTAGAAGACCTCTAAGGTCCCTTTCAGCTCTAGCATGCTACGATTCTTCAGAGGCAAAATTCAGCTGCTTTCAAAAATCTGGTGACTTCTCAGAACTAAAACATGATTTTATTTTTTGCTTTTTTTTCCAGAGAGATTTTCCAGTTTCTCCATCCCTACAACGCTGTGGAGTTCCTTCTTATAGCTCGTCGTCTTTCTTTAACCACCATTTGAAGTTTACAATGATGCTGAGGAAAGTTGCTTGTGACTGACTGTTCCTCACACGTACAACCAGTCCCCACATTTGTGACCGGTCCCTGCACTTACAACCATCACAGATGTCATCCCCGTGGTCAAAATTCCTGCCCTTAGCAACTGGCATGCAGAAACCGAATTTGTTCAATGCCCCCAGAAAAAAAGGTGGTTATTATCAGGTGTGACTCCGTCAACGACCGCATCGCTTAGTGACTGAGGTTCTAGCCCCAATTGTGGTCGTAAGTTGAGGATTACCCAGTCTCCCATCCCGGTTTTGCCTTTTTTAAGGTCAGGCAGGATTAGTTAAGCGTGGCTGATAACTGGAACCCACTTGGTAAATATTAGTATCAAGAAATCTTTAAAAGAACATCACAGAGAAAAACCCAAAATAAGTAAGGAATAATCTTATAAATAAAAAGCTTTGTGTTGGGGCCCTTGCCTGTTGTGTAGCACCAGAGGGTACTACCTCTTTCGTACACCGGAGGACCAAAAAAAAAGTGTACAAATATAACACTGCACACTAAACCAAGTGTTTTTCAATCTTAGCAACTTTTAAGAGGCGTGGACTTCAACTCCCAGAATTCCCTAGCCAACATGGAGTGGCAGTCCACCCTTCTTAAATCATGTTGGCTGGGGAATTCTGGGAGTTGAAGTCCACACCTCTTAAAAGCTGCCAAGCTTGAAAAATTCTGCACTAAATGGAACTTCAGCCCTCACTTTTTTTTTTCCAAGCAGTTGTGAGAACCTGCTAACTCCAAAGATTGCAAGATTTGGGTTGGACTAGATGACCTACAAGGTCCCTTTCCAACTCTGTTATTAATCTATTAGAGATGTAATTCCTGGTTTGGTACATTGTTTAGAGCCAGGTACTAAGCTGAAGAAACCATGACAAAGTAAAGGTCAGTCAGATCCAACCTATCTCCTTCGTGTTACTAGGTTGCGTTCACACAGCAGGCGACTCCATTATAGTATCCAACATGGTTTACCTTAACCATGGCTTGTTTGAAAAGTGCTTAGAAACCACACCTGAAATCATTTTTCCCCGAGTGAATAAAACTGCATTGCACCTACCAATGGCTGTACCACCCCCAAATATCAGTCTCCAACTCATTTAACTGGGAACTACACTCCCTATTATCCCCAGCCAGTTCAGTGGAAAAGTAGCATGGGAACTGGAGTTCTATATATCTGTAGGTCTCCAAACTAAGAAGTGACTGAAACTAATTCTGTCTTTGACAAATAGATGCTCCTATTTTAAGCCAGACTACAAATTAACTTTTCCTAAACTGAGACTTTCCAAGGATAGTGGGACTACATCATGGGTTGTGTGTGTGTGTGTGTGTGTTTGTTTTTAATGTACGTTTTTTTAGAAAATTTCTACAATGTGACGAATGCTTTTAGTTAGCAGAACAATTTGGGTAAAATGCCGGCATTTAAACAAGCAGTGATCAAGATTGTGAAACAGGCAGAGGCTGAAGTGTGCAAAAACACAAACTCCTAGGTAGGAGGTGTGTGAGGGATTTTGTTTTCCAAGATTCAGGTCGAAGGATTTTGAATACCGAAGGGGGGAGGGAAAAAAAACCACTCAAAATCTTCCCTGCTTTTTTGGTATCTCCCCTCGCCATCCCACCCAACTCGGCACCAGCTGGAATTCCTGACCAAGCTTGTCAAATCAAACCCCAATCCAAGTTTCTAGCCCTCAACGTTCAGCGAGGCTTGTGGCCCACCAGTGGGCAGCAGAGCTGGCGGCAGAGTCAGGCAGTGAGGAGGCTGCGGGAGGAACCTGGGCCAGTCCTGGAGGCTTGCAGACAAGGGCTCTGCGTCGGAGGCAGAGATGGGGCCAGGGTAGGCTGGCAGTCAGCAACCGCCTTCAGGCTCAGGCAGCAGTGAGGCGGGGGAGCTCCTGGAACCGGTTCCCAACCCGCGTTATGCGGAGCTGCCAAAAGGAAGGCCCAATTAAGAACCAGGGTCGACGTGGGAGTAAGGCCACAGGTGGACGGTGAGTGGCCCCTCCCAGAGGGATTAAAAGAGGAGCCAAAGGGGAGGGGGGGCTTTTGCAGGAAACAGTTCGTTCGTTGCAGCAGTGTGAAGATCGGTCTGCATCTCAAGAGACTCTGCGCTGAGCCCTTCCTTGTCAGCACTGCGTTTGGAAACATTTACTTAGCAGCTCTCCAGGCTAGATAAGGCCTGTGCTCCTCATCAGACCCTTGAAAGACTGTTTGCCAGGCCTTTGGCTGAATGCGGATGCCAGAAATTCACCTTCGTTTAATAAAAGAGGTTTTGCCAGGACAAAAAGCCTGCTTAGTGCTTTTGGGGGAAGCCGAGGTCAAAACAGCGAGCCCCAGCGGGGAAACTAAACTGTTCCAGGAATCCCGGAGATGGGGAAGGATCTGCGGGGCTGGAAACGGATGAAGAATTGACCGAGTGCCGGATTTCGGGGACGATGGGAACGAGGAAACATCCAAACGCAGAACTCTTGAATTCAGCTTTTAATGCGAGAGAGGGTAACGGGTGGGGTGTTCGAACTGCCTGCCCCTCCCTGAGACTGGAGATTATCTGGGATTTGCGGTCCGAAGCAAAACGACGGGCTGGCTCTCTTCCTCTTCACCTCCCCTTTTGCCAATAGGGGTGGTGGAAATGCAGCAAATCCTGCACACACACCCTCCCCTCCAAAATCTTGGGGTACACTCCAGACTGAAAGCTACTCATAAACCAGCCATCCCTAAACAAGACTCGTAGCTAACGAATAGCCCCATTTCCATAATTCTCAGCAATAAGCCCACCAACTTCCCGCCAACCTGAAGACTCCCAATCCCATCGCTAAGAATTTCCCCGTGAAGGAGAGACGGTGGGCTTTGTGTCCCCTTGGAGACCCCGTCCTCTCTTGCAAACTCATCCCGTTCGGGTCTGAGGGCCCACAGATAACATTGGATCAGCCCTGCAATGAGCGGAGAGGTGGGGAAGGGTCCACTCTGCTTCGTCTCAGTGCTCGTTGCAAGTCCTCCCCCAATCTCCTGCCTGTGCACCAGGGATTTAGAGCAGGGGTCTCCAACCTTGGCGACTTTATGATTTGTGGACTGCAACTCCCAGAATTCCCCGGCCAGCATTGCTTTGCTGGCTGTGGAGTTCTGGGAATTGAAGTCCACAAGTTCTAAAGTTGCCAAGGTTGCAGACCCCCCCCCCCAAAAAAAAATTTAGAGCATGTTCGTCAGCAAGAGTGTTTCTCAACTTCAACCGGATTAAAAGATGGGTGGACTCCCAACTCCCCAGAATTTGGAAGCCTTCAAAGTTGGGACACATTATTGCTCTTGCGGTTTGCTTGAACCTTTCTGGCTTCTACCCAAACTATGTTCTGGATGCTGGTTTGTGGCCAAAGGATGTTTAACAGACACTCCGGATGCCGGGAGGAACCCTGCTTCGGCCCGACACCCATTTGGGACCCCCCCGAAAAGCATGCAATGGCAACGAGAACACGAATCCCTCGTCCAGGAAAGGGTGAGAGGATACAGAGTGGGAGTTCCAGCAAGGATGTGGTTGAGTGGGGACTTTTTGTGGGGAGATGTGCTCCGCGGTGACCCAACTTTCCTCTTCGGCAACGGGTTCCAGGAATAAGGATAGGCATAAAAAGAGGATAAAAACCACCAATTCTCCCTGGGAAAAAAATGGTCCTGCCTGTCTCGTCCTGGAACAGCCGTCGTCCGGCTTGTGGGGAAAAGAAAAAAAAAAGGCCTTGCCCAAGATTGGCCAGCGTATGGAGTCAGCTATCTCAACTTCCCGCGTGGAATCCCAGGGTTATTTATATTTTGGCTAGTTTTTTTTTTTAGGGGGACCTTCCCCCCCCCCCCCCCTGCAGCACCAGAGAAGATTACAGCCTTAAAACCTTGTATTACACTTCCTTCCAGGAGACAAACTCACACACGCATATATATGGAGACATATCTATCCGAGTGTAGATATATCAATCTATATATATATATATATATATATATATATCGGAACATACAGTATTGTACATTTGAGAAAGGCTGGGCGACTCGGCTTCGCGCAGAGCGGGGACATTCAAACTCAAGTCGCCCGCGGGCAACGCCCGGGGCAGCTCCCACCCAGAGCGCACACGTTGCTGTGCTCAGCTCGGCCGTCCGGAGGCGGTGGGGTCACTCATGCCTGCGCTTGGAAGGCGGCACCAGGTGGGAAGGGAGTTCAGCTGGCAACTCGTGCCCTTCCAGCTTGACTTTGATGAGATGGTTGGCCAGGGCAAACTCCTCGTCGTCCAGCAGTCCGTCCTTGTCCACGTCGGCCAGCTTCCAGATCTTGCCCAGGACGGTGTTGGGAAGCTTGGACTTGACCATCTCCTTCTTGGCGCTGGCGCCCGTGATCTTGCCATTGACGGGGGAGAGGGTGTAGAAGATCTCGTCGTAGGTGGGCTTGTCCTTGCTGACCACCCATTCCACGTCGTCGATGCCCTCGCCGGCGCCCTCGCCGTAGCCGTGGCCGAAGGGCCCGTTCATGGTGCCCTCAAACGCCCCGCCCTTCACCACTTGGGACGGCATTTGCGACTCCTCCTGGCGCACCATCACCATCAGCCGGGCGATGTCGTTGGCCAGCATGTCGTCCACCGCGTCCAGCAGCTTCTGCTTCAGTGGCTGGAACTTGCTGAAGTCCTGGGTCAGGAGCTGTTCCTGAGGACACACAAACACACCGAGTTGTGATTTGGGGCCAAGAGACGGACGGCGGGATGTGTTGACCGGCTGCAGAGGTCAACTCTGGGGTTCCCCCCCCCCCCAAATCTCCAAGGTCCCAACGGGAAGGACATTGGAGCTGTAACTGCCCTTCACAAGAGTTTGGTGCGAAACAATCAACAGTCAGTCCTCAACGATGGCAAAAGCGCTTAGACTTATAAACCGCTTCACGGTGCCTTCCAGCCCTCTCTAAGCAATTTACAGAAGCAATTTATATATTTTTTTGCCCCCCAAAATCTGGCTCCTCATTTGACCCACCTCGGAAGGACTGAAGGTTGAGTCAACCTTGAGCCTGGTGGGATTTGAACTGCCAAACTGTAGGCAACCGGCAGTCAGCAGAAGTCGCCTGCAGTACCACACTCTAACCACTGAGCCACCACAGCTGTTTGTGTTCATTTAAAGCGACCATTTAAACTCCGGTCAGAATTTCTGGCTCCGATCCTCGGAATGCAAGGAAAACAGGCCAGGCGCTACCTAGCAACGACTCAGCACCGCCACAAAGAGATCACCCCACCCACCCCAAATTCCAGGATTCAGCTTTCTGACAGCCTCCACACACACCCTCAAGTCCCCAAGAGTACAGGTAGTCCTCGACTTAAAATAGTTCCACTTAGTGACCATTCAAAGTTACAATGGCACTGAAAAGAAGTGACTTATGACCATTTTTCACACTCACAACTGTTGCAGCATTCCCCGTGGACACACGATCGAAATCCAGACACTTGACAACATATTTATGACAGTTCCAGCATCCTGGGGTCATGTGATCCCCTTTTGCGACCTTCCAACAAGCCAGATCCACTTAACAACCATGTTACTAACGAACGTAGCACTGATCCCCTTAACAACTGTGGCAAGAAAGGTCATAAAACAGGGCAAAACTTAAATAACGGTGTTGCTTTAGCAACAGAAATTTTGGACTCAACAGTGGCCGTAATTTGAGGACTACCTGTAGGGGGCTCAGTGGCTAACACGCTGAGCTTGTCGATCAGAAAGGTCGGCAGTTCAGCGGTTCGAATCCCTAGCACCGTGTCACGGAGTGAGCTCCCGCTTCCTTGTCCCAGCAGCTTCCGCCAACATAGCAGTTCGAAAGCACGTAAAAAAAATGCAAGTAGGAAAATAGGGATCCCTTTGGTGGGAAGGGAACAGCGCTCCATGCGCCTTCGAAGGCGTTTAGTCCTGCCGGCCACATGACCACGGAGATGTCTTCGGACGGCGCTGGCTCTTCGGCTTTGTAACGGAGAGAAGCACTGCCCCCTAGAGCCGGAAATGACCAGCACGGATGTGCAAGGGGAACTTTACCTTGTAGGGGGGGGGTAACATGACAATGTGTGATCCCACAGCTTGTCCCCCCCCCCCCCCCCCCGCCCCCAGGGCCTAACCCAAGTCTCTACCTGCATCTTACGGAGGCTGGGAAAATCTCCAGGTGAGATCTGGTGTTCCCGCTCGATCTTCAGGTAGATCTCACCCAGGTTGTTCAAGAGTTCCTTCTTCTTGCTCTCCTTGCCGAAGACGTTGGGCATCTCCTTCTTCAAAGAGCTGATGATATAGGCATGGACCTAGCAAGAAGCAGAAGGGAGAAGGGTCATGCCCCTGTGGAGACGGACTCCGAGGGAGAGGAGGAACAGCCGACAGGGAGCGGGAGTGTGGCTCTGGAGGTTGTGGAGGAGGCTGGGAAGGCCACAGGCCGGCTGGGCAGTCAGAGGAAGACCCAGGACCATCCCCTCTCCATCCTAGGGGCACGCAGGGAGGAGAGGATAAGGGAGAGGCGTGAACAGGATGGTCTATGGGGGAGGAAAGGGCCCTGATCCCCTTCATGGGCTGCAGCTGTGAGGACTGTTTAAAAGGACGGACATGCGTATGGGCCAGTGCTGGAAACAAAGCATGGAAATATCTCTGGTCTGTCAGTTCTTATCTGAGTTTGGCGTCCTTCCCAGTGTGTGTTTCGATATCTGTGGATGTCTTCAAGCCCTTATCTTGCCTGGTTCCCTTAATTGCTTCAGTGTGGTTTGTGTCGTTTTTACTCTATATAATTTATAGGCATTTTTAGTTTAAACAGCATTTCCTCCTTTTCGTAACTGCTTGTGAGGGAGTTTTTTCGTCTCCAGTCAAGGATATTTGGAGCTAGGAAGCAAAGGAATAGGGGCTTCCCCTGTTTTTGTATCCCACCCTGGGTCATCCCAAGAAGGCTGGGGAGGGGGCTTCTCAACGGAGTCAGGCTGGACTCTGGCAGAGGGGGCTGCTTGGCAAGACAGAGGCCTAGAATACACCTTGCGGGTGGGACACGTCCAAGACCCCAAAAACGCTGGACAAAAAATGCATACGTGGTTAAGAAAGAATGATAAAGCAACATATATGTCAACTCATAAAACATTTCGATGCCTGTTTTATGCATGGGGGTGGGTGGGTGGGGGAAACAGGGTCATAGGGGTTAGTGAATTACGTGTCTCAGAATCGGCTTCATGCAGATCGCGCGGACATGTTCGCTCCTCATACACCCTTTGATGTTTTTGAGGCTCATGGTTTAATGAGGGCACAACTGATAATATAGATTTAAAGCCAGAAATATTTTTGTTAGGTATACTACCTGAAAAAATATGAGAAAAGGGGTTGTTCGTTTAATATTACATGTGTTGATAGCAGCAAGAATTGTATTTGCACAATGATGGGGGGGAAAAACGAGGGAATTCCGACAGATGAAAATATATATTTTTTAAAAAAAAATGTGTGCAAATGGACAGGCTAACTTTAAAGATAAAGGAGAAAGAAGAGACAGAATATTTTTAAGCATGGGAATTATTTCACAAATGGTTAGACAACGAAGGTAGACATTAGAAGTTGGAAGAATACTAGCATTTACGGGTAAATATTGTTATTAGTACGGATATTTATGTGTAAGTTGACTCAGACAATAAGACACTGCACATTAAGCACGTATGTGTGATTAAAAATGTACAAATAAAACTTATTTTAAAAAATACACCTAGGATCATTGGCTTAGCAACCGTTCCAAGTTATGAAGGCACTGAAAAAGAGGACTTATCACTGGTTTTCACCCTTATGACCAACGCAGTTGTCCCCATGGACACGTGATCAAAATTTAGGCGCTTGGCAACTGGCTTATATTTGTGACGGTTGCAGCGTCCGGTGAACACGGCCGGCAACCTTCTCAACTGAGCTCCTACAAAGCAAAAAGTCCATAGGGGAAACCAGAATGCAGGATAACTGAACTGGAAGGGACCTTTGAGGTCTTCTAGTCCAGCCCCCTCCCTGCTCAAGCAGGGGGCCCTATACCATCTCAGATAAATTGTTGTCCAGTTTCTTCTTAAAAACCTCCAGCGATGGAGCAACCACAACTTCTGGTGGCAAGCTGTTCCACTGGTTATTCGTCCTCACGGCTAGGAAGTTTCTCCCGGTTGCTCCTCTCCTTGATGTTGTGGTCCGCCAGCAGCAGATGTGGAGGGCTGAGGTGTCGGAGAGCGAGGACTCGGATGAGGGGCCTGCGTGTGGTGCAGGGATGGGGCCAGGACCATCAGGGAGTGGAATGCGGCCTTCGGAGATTGTGGAGGCTGGCAGCAGTGATGAAGAGCGTCCCGAGGAGCCTGTGCCCAGTGTTCGTGTGTGCAGGGCTGCTCGAAGGAAAAAGCAGCTGCAGCAGCACGGGCGACTCGGGAGTAAGGCTGCAAGGCGATGGCCTCTCCCTTAAGGGATAAAAGCCAACCTGAGAGACCGGGATTCTTTGCAGGAAGCAAAGAAGTTTTTGCACTCAAGCCTTGTGGACGTTCGGACTCTCTTAGTTTATGTTTGAAGACTCTTTGGGTTTAAAATATTTCTTGGCCACTTTATCTAGTGTTCTTGGCAGCCTTGCACAAGCTTGGCAAGGCTGGCTCTTATCAATGAGTTTTGAAACAGCCTTTTAGCCGTGAAGGAACGGAATTCGTAAAGAATCATTAAAAGGTTTTGCTGTTACCTCTGTTTCGTGTTTGCTTCCTTGGAACAAGGTTTGGGTCAGAACATTTGATTAGCTTCCATTCATTGTTTCTTGTCCTGCCTTTTGGTGCTTTGGAGAATAAACTGACTCCCCTCTTCTTTGGGGCAGCCCCTCAAATACTGGAAGGCTTCTATCCTGTCACCCCCTACTCCTTTTGGTCTAGACTGGCCAAACCCAAATCCCGCAGCCGTTCTTCACACGTTTTAGCCTCCAAGTCCCCTAATCACCTTTGTTGCTCTTCGAGTCTCAACGTGTGTTTTCTATCATGGCAGCCAAAGTTAAATGCAATATTCCAACATTACCGGGCCCATTATAAAACCAGTGATTTTAAAACCACCCTTCTGTGAATGCAGCTTAGGGGTGCACTGGCTTTTTTGGCTGCCGCTGCACACCGCTGGATCATACTTAAGTAGCTCTCCACTAGACTCCAAGATCCCCCTCTCAGTTACTGTTAACTGAGCCAGGTATCACCTACTCCATACCTGCGCATTTGGTTTTTCTTGCCTTAGTATAGGACCCTTACTTTTCTCACCGATTTGGTTGGATAAAAGACCAGCGTTCGGACTGGACTGGATCTAGGGCTGTTATAAAAAAACTAAAAATAAACGGGAGGAGGAAGAGGCGGCCCTTCAAACCTGTCGGTGCAATGGCGTTGACAGATGTGCCCTCAACATGTCTCTCAGGGAGCCAGGGAAAGTTGGAAAGGGTGAAAGCAGCCCTAAAAAGAATTCAGGCCCAAATTGGCTAAAAGGCCCTTAAACCGCCATTTCTCAACGACAGCAACTTCTTCAAGTCTGGACTTCAACTCCCAGAATTCCATAGCCAGCACTGTTAAAGTTAAGAAACGTAATTTTAAGCTGAGAATTGAAGAAAGCCATCAAGTCAAATCTAATTCTAAGTGACCAGATAGTTTTCTTACCAGTCATACAAGGAAAAAAAAAATGCTTTGCTATCATCTTCTTCAAACTGTTTGGGGCTTTTGCGGGGTGGAGGAGGGCTTTTAAATCTAATCTATTGGCTTTGGCATCTCCTGGTGGTGTCTCGTCCAAGAAATACAAATCCAATCCTGCTCAGCTTTAGGTGTAGCCCCTCAACTTACTAAAATTGGGACCAAAAACGAACTGAAGCATTCATTAAGTGAACTGCGGTCCAATTTTACAGCCTTTCTTGCCATGGTCGTTAAGTGAATCCCAGAGTTATGAAGCAACTGATTTCTCCCCACTGAAACCCTTCTAGGATCAAATGAGCCCAGGACTCTGCAACCCTTGTCAACCCGTGTCGGTTGCATTTACAAGCGCCTGAATTTTGATCATGGGACTGGGGGGCATGCTGTGATGGTCGTAAGTGCGAGGACTGGTCATAACTAACTTTTTTTCATTATTACTGTCATTAGAGTTGCTCTTATAACTTCAAATAGTCCCTAAACTAATGGTTGTAAGTGAAGGGACTATACCAGGTTTCCCCCGAAAATAAGACCCTGTCTTACACTTTTTGTTGCCGCCAAAAAAAGGCACCAGGTCTTATTTTCGGGGGACGTCCCCCACTGACTAGCCTCAGTTGTGCGCCGGCCTCCTTTTAACTGTCAGAGGCCTTCAGGAACTTCTTCTACGGCCGGCAAGGCTTTTCTGAAGGCCCCTGCAGCCGATAATGGAGCTCTGGATCGATCCAGAACTTTGTTACAAGCTCCAGAGGCCTTCAGGAAAGCCTTGCTGGCTGCAGAAGAGATGGGCCGGCAAGGCAGGTGTCGGGGTGTGCGAGGCCCGGCTACAACTGTCCGAAGGTAAGTAGTAGGGCAGCTCCACCTTCTGCCATCCCCACCCTTAATTTTTACCCGTCCATTCTGGAATGGGTAGGATCTTAATTAGGGCTTATTTTTGGAGGGTAGGGCTTATATTGGGCTCACATGTAAAAAAATCAAGCTAGGACTTATTTTCCGGGTAGGTCGTATTTTCAGGGAAACAGGGTATCGCCTTGTCCATTATCCCCCCCCCCCGTTGTAACTTTGAATGGTTGGTGAATGAATGGTCGTACCTCGAGACAAGTGATTCCTCTATTGCAGCATCTGTTAACCTCAGCTGGGGAATTCTGGGGAGGTGAAGTCCACGCTTCCTAAAGCTGGCAAACCGTGGGTATGTAGGGGGGAAAACCTTTGCAAAACACAAAGGAACTTTTATGGAAGTTGACGAGAATCTGCCTCTTGAATCAGGAACTCGGATAAAAGGTTGAGTGGAGTTTTCTGGGAAATTTTTCTAATTCCCTCCAAACCTTCACAAAGATCAGATTTTGCTGAGTGGGACTTCTCCTTTTCATTGGCTGCACTTATTTAAAAAGCACGCACTGCTCTGTTTTTTTTGTTTGTTCTGCAAAACTCTTTCAGAAAAAGGTTTTTTTTTTTTCCCCTTTAGCACATCAAAGGTTAATTTTTTTGGGGGGGCGGGGTGTAGAAGCAGGAAAAAAAAGGAAGTTCTCCCCTGGCTGGGGATGTAGGTTACAAAATTCAAAGGTTAACTGAGATTTCACTTTTGATTGCAGTGCAGTTTAGCACATCCCAGATAACTGCACAAGGGAACAAGTGCTGCAAAAAACAAGGGACCAATTTAAGGTCTACATTTAACATTTCAATCTCAATTTAAGGGAATTCTACCCCCCATTCCACTCACCCAGGTGCAATGTCCATTTTTCCTCAATGGGATCATTAATGCAGATTTTTTTTCCCCCCCATATGAAAGGATGCTCTGTTGGAAAATTTGTGCGTTTCCACAAAGGGATCTTTTTAAAGAGAATTGTGCCCTAGGAAGGCTTCTGCTGCGGCTGTTTGTGCCTTCACAAAAACAGCACATTCCTAAAAATAGGATATGTGTTTGGTGGGAAATTTTCTAAGCCAAGTCTCGGCTTTTTTGGAATTAATACCCCAAAAGGCCAGATTTTTTCTACGAATGGAGCCAGTAACAGACACGCAGTAAAATAATAAATAAAATACAGATCTAATTTTTAAACTTTAAAACTTTCTTTTAAACTTGGGGGGGAGGGGGGGGGATTAGGAAGTCAGCGGTAATTGTAGGACATTTAAAAGAAAAGTCCTTGAAAAGTTTAAAAGTTCCTCACTTAATAACCTTAGCCAAAAAAAAGGGTCACAAAATAGTGTGGAAATCATTTCTGGTTGTGTGGTGACTCGTTTTATGACTGCCCTGACTTGGGACAGAAATACCAGCCCCAGTCATGGTCCTAAATCGAGGATTTATGAGTATTTGCAGGAAGGAAATCGAGTATTTGCAGGAAGGGTCAAAGAGACCAGTCCGCTCTCTGTACAATAAGGTGTTTTGGCAACCTTAAGACTGCTGGACTTCAACTCCCAGACTCCACCAGCCAGCATGGGTTGCCATGTTTGCGGATCCTTGCTTTAGGGCAGGGGTGTCAAACCCAATTTCATTGCGGGCTGCATCAGAGCTGTGGTTGATCTTGTGCGTGTGTCAGGCGGGTGTGGCCGACTGTGTGGGCGCGGCTGGTTTGACGCCACTCCCCAAACTGCTGGCATCTTTCCTCTTCGCATTGAGTAGACCAGGCCGAAGCCACCCAGGCCGGATCTGACCACGTCATGGGCCGGATGTGGCCTGCAGGTCTTGAGTTTGACATTCCTGCTTGAGGGGATTGGCAAGGGTCCTGTCTGCCTTCCTGCCTGTGTAAGGACAGGCAGGGCCTAGGGGGGGCGGTATCAAGAAAGGAACTAGCCTGGAATCGTTACATTCTCCCAAATGGTTGAAATCGCCTTGAATTCCACTAACTCTTCTCTGCTAACCTTTAAGCAAGATTTTCTATAAGCAAGAGCAATAAAATCAGCTTAACTGGAACTTAGCTATGAAGCGGAATACAGATAGTCCTCGACCTACGACCACAATTGATCCCAATGTTTTTGTTGCTAAGTGAGACCTTCGTTAAGTCAATGTTGCCCCATTTCTTATGACCTTTCTTGCCACAGTTGCCAAGTGAACCACGGCAGTGGTTCAATTAGCAACGTGGTTGTTCAGCGAATCTGGCTTCCCCGTGGTCAGAAAGTCGCAAAAGAGGAATCTCGTGATCCTGGGACACTGTGACTGTCATAAATACGAGTCAGTTGCCATGGGGATGGTGCAACATTCATGAAATGTGAAAAACAGTCCATCGGTCACCTTTTTTTCAGTGCCGTAACTTCCAACGGTCACTAAGTGAACTGTTATAAGTCAAGGGATACCTTATAAATGGGATAGCTAAGTGTTCTTAATGCGCAGTCTGGATTCTTTGCACCTCGCAACCCATCCCAGACTAGCCAGACTTCAAAGATGCCCAAGGCTACCTTTCCCCCATCGCCACTGCAGCCTCCATCATTCCCAGACGTCCCCCAAATGTCTGGACAGGCAGCGCTTCAGACGGTTGTGAATAAGAGGAGGAGGAAGAGGGAGGGAGGGAGGGACGGAGACAGAGAGAGAGAGAGACTGAGAGTGAGCCTGTGTCATCAGTCAGCCCTCAGATGGAGAGTCCACAGCCCCCAGGTCTGGAGGTGGCTGATGTGGAAGAGGAGGAACAGCCGGGTCCAGTGCCTGACGCAGAAGGCAGAGGAGAGGAGAGGAGAGCAGTGGAAATCTATGAGCCGGCCCTTGGGACAGAAGAGCCACCGCTGCTTGTGAAGCCCCACCCTAACTCTGGGGATCAAAGGCAGGGGGAGGAGACGAATGGATGTGGCAGACAACTATTCACCTTCCGGCTGGCTCGACTTCAAAGCCGGCGTTGAGAGAAACTTTTTGCCGGAGCCGCTGGCGCTCCTAATAAAGGCATCTTTTGAGTTCACGTCAAAGGGTTTGTCGTGTTTGGGGAGCTGGGTGAGAACACTGACCTTGGCCAGCCGGGCCCTCTTGATGAGGTCGTTCAGCTTCCGGAGGGCGGCGTTGCGGGGCAGCGACTGGATGTCCTTGAAGAGATCTTGCTCTTCTGCCTCGAAGAGTTTACGGTTGTCCGGGATGAGTAGCGGGTGTGACCAGAAGGATCCAATGTAGACGCGCACCACCTCCGGGGTGTTGATAATCTTGCCCAGTGACCACATCAGCGCCCCGTAGACGCGCATCAGCTGCTGTGTCTCGATCTGGTCCGCCTTGTTCAGCACCACACGGATCTTGTCCTCGTGGTTCTTGAGACCTTTGATCACCTCCGAAAACTCATCCGAGATGTCCAACTTGTGGGCGTCAAAGAGCAGGATGATGCGGTCCACCCGCTCCGCGAACCATTCCAGCACGGCGGCAAAGTCGTATCCTGTGGGGAAACCGAGGCAGAGGTCAGGGACTGGACACACCTGGCCGGCCCTATTGGGAAAGTCCAACTGGTTCAGAGGAGCCAAATTCGTACGGACAACTCGTCCAGATTTTGGATAATCAAAAAACCACATGCCTGGCACGCAACTGGGGATGACTCAAGTCCCCTGCCACGATCACCATCTTCTTTTAACAGCCCCATAATCCCTAGCGGAGTGGAGTCTGGGCCACTGAATGGAGCTAGCAGAGGGTTTTACTGGCTGGATGCCCTTCCTGTCGCCAGTATGGAGTTTTGTTCCGCAGATATATTCTCATCATGACCAGAGAGAAAAATACCTCTCTCTACCTGGGATTGAACTCGCAACCTCCTGATTGCGAGGCGAGAGCTCCATGTGGCCGGGGGCTGGGGAGAGAAACACCTGGCCGTCAGAACCAGCTCATATATATCCCCAAGGAAGTCTGTTGTATCTCTGAACTGCCGATAAGAACTTAGTCGTAAGTCGAAGACTACCTTTATGCAGTGTGTCCTTGAAAAGGACTCTCCCATCCTACCGGGGATTCCTGTTGAGCCCAAATCCCTCTGTTTCCTTCTGAACCACAACTAGAAGTGTACTTTTTAAAATAAATGTTTGTTAAATGTTTACAAAAGACACAAAGGAAGAAAAGAAAAGAAAAAGGAATTAAAAAAAAAGAAAACAGGAAGGGAAGGAAGGAAGAAGACAGGGAAGGAGGGAGGAAAAGACAGGGAGGAAGGAAAGAAAAAAGGAAGGAAAGAAAGGAGGAAAAGATACAGGGAGGGAGGGAGGGAGGGAGGGAGGAAGGAAGGAAGGAAAAGTAAAGAGAGACAAGGAAGGAAGGAAAAAAAGAGAAGGGATGGAGAGAAAGACAGGAAGGAAGGAAGGAAGGAAGGAAGGAAGGAAGGAAGGAAAAGTAGACAAGGAAAGAAGGAAGGAAAAAAGAGAAGGGATGGAGGGAAAGACAGGAAGGAAGGAAGGAAGGAAGGAAGGAAGGAAGGAAAAGTAAAGGGAGACAAGGAAGGAAGGAAGGAAGGAAGGAAGGAAGGAAGGAAGGAAGGAAGGAAAAGTAAAGGGAGACAAGGAAGGAAGGAAGCAAGCTTGGGATTTCCATTGCAGCAAATCTAAGTCCAATTTCCAAAATCTCTCTTCCGCTAGTCTAGCGTTACAAAAGGGACCTCACTGTTTTCTCCATATTTTCCCTTAATCGTCAAAACCACAAATCGTAAGTGCATTTTTTCCACTTTATGCAAAAAGTCTATTACGGGTTTTCCACTCAGCCACAAGTACAGATTACTGTTTTCCCTCCAGAGCAAAGAAGTCTAATTTAGCCATTTCTTGCAAACCCCATAAATTTAGCAAGCCGGGGAATCCCCCATCCACGCCACCCTCCTTGTCCAGATTCGTACAAATCTCTCCCTTTTCTTTTGAGCCCTGAGGACTAGCACCTTTATTTTCCCTGGGGTGGGGGGTGGGGGAAGCCTTGCTACTCTGCCAAAGCGGAGTAGCTTACAACAACCAGGCCAGAGAGGAAGAAAGCATCCCCATTGTCTCAAACCCAGGAAGCCAAAGGACAGCAAAATATCTAACGTCTTGCACAAGCCAGCTTTCTTGGAAGAGGGCGGGAGGGTTGCCGCTGCGTGCTGAAATCATTTCTGGCTCTCAAACCTATTTGCAAACTGTGGAAATATGCGCTTGGGAGGGAGATTCACGGAGACTTTCTCGAGAAAGAGGGGTGGGGGGTAAAAAAATTCTATGCATGCACTTACTGAACCCCTCCCAAAGATCTCTGCGACAGGAAGACGCCCACAACGTTTTAGTTCATTTGGGAGAAAGGAAAAAACACTCGGGGTGGACGGTTCCATTTTGGTCACACGAGCGTGCCAAGAATGCGGAGCGGGTCAGCCGGGCACATAAGGATCGACTTTACTGACGCACAGCTAGTCCTTGACTTACAACCGCAAGGGGAGCCCAACATTTCTGCTGTCAAGTGAGACAGATTAACAGGGTTGGAAGGGACCTTGTAGGTCATCTAGTCCAACCCCCCCACCCAAGTAGGAGACCCTCCACCATTTCTGACAGAGGGCAGCCCAGTCTCTTCTTGGAAGCTTCCAGGGATGATGAAGCTCCCACAACTTCCAAAGGCAATTTCCGTTCCATGGGTTGATTGTTCTCCCTGTCAGGAAATTCCTCCTTATTCCCTGCTCTTGTTCACCCTCCAGACTCTCCGCAAATGAATTTGTTTTATTCATATTTCATGTTTATAATTATTTGATGTTTCTCTAATATAAAATACACAGCACGACACACGACTGGACTGTAATTTATTAAAAAAAAAATAGACGAATGTATAAAACAATTCGTTCTCTTTTATCCAAGAGGTCTCTGCATATTAACAGATTAAAAGATGAGTTGGAAGACAACCGTGTAGGTCATCTAGTCCAACCCCACACCCGAGCAAGAGACCCTACAGCATTTCTGACAGAAGGGAGTCCAGTCTCTTCTTGAAAGCCTCCAGGGATGAAGCTCCCACAACTTCCAAAGGCAACTTTTGTTCCATGGGTTGATGGTTCTCCCTGTCAGAAAGTTTCTCCTTATTTCTAGGTTGAATCTCTCCTTGATCAGTTTCCATCCATTATTCCTTCTCTGGCCTTCAGGTGCCTTGGAAAATAGCTTGACCCCTCTTCCTCCTCTCTGGGGCAGCCCCTCAAATATTGGGAGGTTGCTGTCCTGTCTCCCCTGGTCCTTCTCTCCCCTAGATCAGCCAGGCCCAGTTCCTGCAACCGTCCGTCGTATGTTTGAGCCTCCAGTCCCCTCATCACCCTGTTTGCTCTTCTCTGCACTCTTTCCCGAGTCTCAACATCTTTCTGAGATAGCAACAGAAATTTTGGGTTCAACTGTGGTTATAAGTCAAGGACCGCAATGGCAATAAACAAGGTGCAATGGCAATAAACTAAACTAAA
Source organism: Pseudonaja textilis (assembly GCF_900518735.1). Next base: position 1,131,475 of record NW_020769404.1, read on the forward strand.
CTAAATTAGTCTCTGAAGCACAATTCCGGGGATCAAATGCAGTTCCAGGGTTTTCAGTTTTACTCCAGAAAAACTGAACAAATATCAAGATCGGTCATTTCAGATTCAGAACGGCTGCCTTGAAGAAGAAAGCATAAATAAACTCCCGGCAAGAAGCTTGGACAGAAAAGCCGTCGACGAATATCCCCATTTTGCAGACCAGGAACACGAAGGAAATTTTAAAACAAACCCACAAAATGCTTTTAAAGGGCATTTTTTAAAAAAACTATTCACAATTTTCTCAGGGCCAGAAAAATTGCGCCAGCATTTTGCAGGCCCTGATGGGGAGGGTGAGTGGCCCCCAGTTTCCCACCCATTCTGATCTCAGCAGTTCCATGTTTTCCTGTTACGGCTTCCTGAAGGGGAAACCCAAAACTTCAATCTAAGTTACTTGCACTATCTCTTTCTATGCTTCCACCAAAATCCCCTTTAAATGCCTTCCAGAGACACTCCAGTGTGCATGGTTTAAAATGTTCTTAGTGTGCTTTTAGAAAGGTCCGATGCACCTTTTAAGACGGCTATCATGTCACTCAGGATCCTTCTCTTTATTTGACTTTGGTCTCCAAATGTGGCAACTTGAAGACTTGTGGACTTCAATTCCCGGCATTCCCCAGCCAGGGCATGCTGGAAGTTGAAGCCCACCCTTCTTCAAGCATGCTGCCTGGGGAATTCTGGGAATTGAAGTCCACGAGTCTTAAAAGTTGCTGTCATGCCCCTGCCAGACTCTGATTCGGAGGAGGAAGCCGAACAGCCGACAGGGCAGCAGTGTGGCTCTGTTGTCTGTGGAAGAAACTGGGGAAGGGCAAAGACAGGCTGGGCAGAGCAGAGGAGAGGGAGAACAGGGGGGAGGGAGTTCGGAGGAAGACCCAGGCCCACCCCCTCTTCATCCTAGGCCATGCAGGGAGGAACGGAGAAGGGAGCAACGTGGGTTGCATGGCTTACGGGGGAGGAAAGGGCCCTGATTCCCTTCATTAGATGCAGCTGGGAACACAGTGTATAAAAAGGGGGTTTTTACTTGCAAGCAACTCAACCAACTCCAAAGCACTGCATTTTTAAAGAATACTCTTTAAATCTTTCCCTACTTTGCAAACAACTCAGAAATAAAGGGCTATATTTTACCAATCTGCTTACTTCTCAGTATTTACAATTGCCACAGAAAATCAGGGGAAAGAAAAACACAAATGCATCAATTTTAGCAGGATAGATTTACACTCGCATAAATATGCAGGGTTGTTTTTTTTTTTTAAAGAAACAGACAGCTTCCTGGAAAAATGCCCAAAGTTTAAGATTTTTACCCACCCCAGGCACTCAAAACGATGCATCTACGCCAAGTTTCAAGTTATGGAACAATTCAACTCTTAAAACGCCGAACATTTTCCTGTGGAAAACTGTAGCAACATCAGAAAAAAAAATGATCCCCTTGGGAGGCAAATACATTGCATGTAAATGACCAGATGCCCAACCCAACTCCGTCGCTGGAGGAGAGATTTATTCTGGTGGTATCCAAAACTCACTGGGTTAAAACCCTGCAACGAACACATCTAATCTGTGTAGACCAGTTCACACATTGCAATAACAATGCACAATTTTAAAAAAACCCCTTTTTATTAAAGGTTGCAATGAATTGAGTTTTATGGTTTGAAGTGATTTTACAGGTAAGACCTCAAGTTTCCACCGTCCGGTTTAATGACTGTTTGAAGTTGCTGAAAAAAATGTGACCTGATTGTTTTCCTACGTAAATATTTTAAGCCATATAATAATAAATCTATATATATATATATATATAGAAGCGAAAGGCTACTCACGCATCATCAACAAAATCTCCAGAACTGTAAAGCCTACAAACTTGAAATTTCTCTTGGCTTCTAGGGGCTCACTAAGAAAGGATTTTTCAAAATGACCATCAGAACATTAGTATTATCCTATATTATTATTATTAACACGCTCTGATGCTAAGGAGTTCTACTCCCCCTCCCCACCTGAAAAGAAATCTCTTCCCAATGCAAAACACAAGCAGAGGAGAGGAGTTTCAGTTTCAGTTTTGGTTTCAGAGCACCAAGCAGCTTTAGTACAGAACAGTTGAGCTAAGCCACGCCCAGGCTCCTTGCTGTCTCCTTGCTCACACAGCAAATACTGCTTCAGTTTCCAAACAGCCCTCAACTCTCTCACGCACTGACAAGACGCTAGCCAGATGAATACCGACGGATGCTGGTAGGCAGAGGCACATTTTCCCTCCTTATTTTCCTCCCCAGCCGGCCTGCTTTAAGAGGGATGGGCTTCAACTCCCAGAATTCCTAGAGAGCCTGGTTTAAGAGTCCTTTAACTCCCAGAATTCTGCATCTTATACTTAAATTCTGCATCTTCAACTTCACGCATCTTAAACTTGCCAAGGTGGCGCAACACTGAGTGAGAAATATTTTTTTTTAAAAGTGGAACACGCAATTCTCAAAAGCCGCATTTTTCTGGCCAGTGTTTCATCACCCAGCATGAATCAAGGGACACTCAACGACCACACTCCTTTGCAGAAGAGGCGGCGAAAGTCTTACCAACCCCACCTTATATATATATATATTTTTTTTCAAATGCACTTCTTAAACCTACCCAGCAACCCTGTTGCTTTGCTGAAGTGCAATCCCTGGCAGTTTATGGACCCCCGACCAACCGCACCGGAGTGTGATACAGGCACACCTGGAGACCACACAAGCCGCAGTCCAAGCAGGCGTGTGCAAAACAACACTTCTGGCATTCGTGCGAAGGTACTAATCCCACTCTGTAAAGCCTTAGTAAGGCCACGCCTGGAGTCCTGCATCCACTTTTGGTCCCCACATTATAAAAAAGAGGTTGAGACTCTGGAAAGAGTGCAGAGAAGAGCAACCAGGACGATTAGGGGTCTCTAGAGGTTCAAACATGCGACGAACAGCTACAGGAACTGGGCCTGGCTAGTCTAGGGAAGAGAAGGACCAGGGGAGACAGGAGATCAGCCTTCCAATATTTGAGGGGCTGCCCCAGAGAGGAGGAGGGGGTCAAGGTATTCTCCAAGGCACCCGAAGGAGCAATGGATGGAAACGGATCAAGAAGAGATTCAACCTGGAAATAAGGAGGAATTTCCTGACAGGGAGAACAATCCAGCCCAGGAACAGAAGTCGTGGGAGCTTCATCCCTGGAAGCTTTCAGGAAGAGCCTGGACTGCCCTCTGTCAGGAATGGTGTAGGGTCTCCTGCTCCCCGGTGGGGGGTTGGACTAGATGACCTACAAGGTCCCTTGCAACTCTGTTAATCTGTGAAATCTGTTTCCAGGGAAAACGGACCCCCATCTACCGTCCACCTGGGGGGAGGGGGGGTGAAACGCCACACCAGAATTTGCATCTCCACCTTCCTTTATTTGGCGACACCGGTGTCCAGAGCGTGTCTGAAGGCAGCTCTTCCCAAAGGGGTCCAAAGCGCAGGCATTTCTCCACCCGGGGTGTGTGTGTGTGTGTGAACTAAGTTATTGAGCCCTCCGGAGTAGAAGGTGCGCCTGCCTAATCGTGGGTCTCCAAAGCCAACCCAATCTCCTGCGCTGAATTTCACTGGGCGCCACGCCCGCGTTTCCTCGCCTGCCGGGGGTCAAGCCGGGCCCTTATCATGGATCGCAGCGTTTCCTGACCGCAGCAGCCGGGCACGCTGGGGATTTGAACTCAGCCAGGAAACTTTCCATCCTGCGCTCTCCGCAGAGGGGAACGCACCACCCAGAGTCCCAAACCATCGTGAAAACGTGGTGGAACATTGAGCGATATTTAAAATATTAAAACATTCATGACTTCATAAGGGTCTACAAGTATATTGCATGAAGAAATGTTATTGACGTTTACATCTATTTTCGGAGCAAGCGATAGAAAATCCCGGAGAAAGAATAGTATTGTTTAAAGACAAAGAGGTGAATATAGAAGAACCGTATTTATATGTAGGGTGTTTCAGCTTTGTCCGGGTATTTTCCCGCGTCTTTATAGTTGTGCTTTTAAGGTCGTAATGACGTTTCGGCAGAATCTCATCTGAGAGACGAGAATCACGAGCCTGGTGATGGCAGATAAGATTCTTCTAAAACGTCACTACAACTTTAAAAGCACAACTGTAAAGAGGTGGGAAAATACCCCAACAAAGCTGAACACCATACACACACACACACACACACACACACCACACACGTATAAAGCGAAATACCCCTCACGTATCATCACAAAATCTCCAGAACCGTAAAGCCTACATCTTGAAATCTGGCATGTAGGTTCCTCTTGGCTTCTAGGTGCTCACTAAGAAAAGATTTTTACAAAGGACCATCAGATCATTAGTATTTCCTAAATTATTATTCTGATTAACACACTCTGATGCTAAGGAGTTCTACTCCCCCTCCCCACCTGAAAAGAAATCTCTTCCAAATGCAAAACACAAGCAGAGGAGTTGCAGTTTCACAGCACCAAGCAGCTTTAGTACAGAACAGTTGAGCTAAACCACGCCCAGGCTCCATGCTGTCTCCTTGCTCGCACAGCAAATACTCTTTCAGTTTCCAAACAGCCCTCAACTCTCCACACACTGACAGGACGCTAGCCAGATGAATACCGATGGATGCTGGTAGGCAGAGGCAGAAATTTTTCCCCCTTATTTTCCTTCCCAAAAACTAAACCCGACCACATAGTTTCGTAGCAAAGCACAGGGGCAGAGCTAGTAAAGAAATAAGTACAAATTGGGAAAATAGTATAATATAGATAGCTGATAGATTGATAGAAAAAGCGAGAAAGGAAGGAAAGAAAAGAAAGGAAGAAAAGAGAGAGATAATAGTTGACTGATCAGTAGATTGGTAGGTAGGTAGACAGAGAAAGATCAAGAAAGCAAAAGAGAAAAAGAGATGATAGATGATTGATCAGAAGATAATAGACACATAGATAGATAGATAGATAGATAGATAGAGAGAGAGAGAGAGAGATAAAAGATTATAATTATAATGAGCATATTAAGGTTAGAAGTTGGAAGACAAAAACTATATAAACGTAATTGTATTATTACTATTAGCATTGTGTAAAAGATATATTGACCCAGTCATTACACTGTCCACAAAAAATGTTGGTTGTCACTACAAGTTAAAACGTACACACTAATTTTTTTTAAAAAAGAGCCAAACTATGGCCGGAGGGGAGGGGTGGACAGAAATGGAAAACTTGGGATGGGAAGGCTGCCCCCAGGGTGGGAGGAGGAGCATCGGGAAGGAAAGGAAGGAAAAGGATTCGAAAACAGGCAGCTATTTTTATCCGATCGAGTCCTTTCACCCACCACCCCAAATGGGAAACCACATTCCCTCCCCCCAAGGTGGTCCTGTGACTGGCTGGGCATGGCTTGTATGCAAATATTATAAATATTTATGTCAATATTGAATTTTTGATTAAAAAAAGAGCAACTTTTACCCAAAACCAGGTCCGGAGTAGGCAGGCAGATTGAGTTGCTCACAGAATCATAGATCTACTTAGAGATCTGTGTTTCCGCCATCGGCTACCTGAGCCTGTCACATAAAATTTGCTAGCAAGCTAACTCACAAAATTAACTCACAACACACCATGTATGAAAATATTTTTTTTATAAAAAAGAGCAACTTCTACCCAAAATCAGGCAAAGCAGGCAGGCAGATTGAGTTGCTCACAGAATCACAGATTCATTCAGAGATCTGTGTTTCTGCCATCGGCTACCTGAGTCTGCCCTGCTTCAATCCTAAGGGAGGTTCGGCTCTGCACAGAGCGGAAGATCTAAAAATTAGTTAGAAAGCAAGAAATGCAAGGATTTCCTGCTTTCTAGCTAATCTAAATCTCCCGGCACAGCAGAACAGATGATGGTCGGAAAAAGGAAAAAATAGCAATTTAGCGGGCAAGTTTGCCAGGTAAGGACTGAGTGGGCGGGGAGGCTTCCCGCGGGCCATGTGGGTGGTGCAGCCTTGTGTTCCTGCGTAGCCTGAATTAATTGCTTTTTTTTTTACATTTCTCTGTGGACCACCAAAATTTTCTCGTGGATGGCCCACCGGTTGGCGACTGCTGGACTAGAAGACCTCCACGGTCCCTTCCGACTCTCTTATTCTATAATCCCACATCAATTCATCAGTGGAATGGCTTCCCTCCAGAAGCTGTAGGTGCTCCATCTCTTTTTCTCTCCTCTCCTCTCCTCCTTTCCTTCCCTTCCTTTCACTTCCTTTCCTCCCCTCCCCTCCCTTTCCTCTCCTTTCCTTTTTCCTTCCCTTCCCTTCCCTTTCCTTTCCTCTCCTTCCTTCCTTTCCTTTCCTTTCCTTTCCTTTCCTTTCCTTTCTCCTTTCCCTTCCCTTCCTTGTGGAGGGTACAACAGGTCCTTGAAAAGGGGGACCCAAGGCTTTAACCCTCCGCACAACCTCTCAAGCCTCACCTCTGCTTATCCGCTGTTTCTCCCCGGATAGGATGCCTGGCGTGTCGATGATACTGATGCTGTCCAGGACGGGGTTTGGCAGCTGCGCGCACATGAACCTGCGAAGGGAAGGGAAGGGACAGGATTAGGAGGCGGCTGGGTCCGAAGCAGGGACAGAAACGGGGGTCCCCGGGGTGGCATTTCTGCCATTCTGCCTGAACTGGGTCGTTCTCCCCCCCGCCCCCCCCCCCCAAAAAAACCTTAGGGGATTGAATCATCCGTTAAACTTGCACGGGGCATTTTGCTTCTCATCCAAGAAGCTTCTTCAGCTCTGACTGGGGAATGGAAGGATTGATACTCCTTGCAGAGAGCTGGTCGTTTGCATCCTTTTTACAGAGTCGTTGAGGCCGCTTGGAGGTTTAATCTGTAGTGCAAATGGGGGTAGGGAGCCTTCTTGGAAAGGACGGCATTGTAGACTGGAGATAGAAGATGTTGTATCCCTCCCCCTCTGTCGAGCGGGGAGGGGTGTTCGATTGTGACACAGGTGGTCTCTTGGGCCCCTCTTTCAAACCAGCCGTCCTCTCTGTCCAAAATGTGGACCTCGCTACCTTCAACCAGGGCGGCCTTTGTCTTTCAAATGCTGCGTCTGGCCCGGTTGGGTTTGTTCCCCTATGTTGTGCCATGCGTTTGTGAAGTGGCTGTTTTTGTTTCGCCCACCAGAATCCTCTTGATCCGTTCCAAGAAGGCTCCACACCCCCATCGGCACCACCTCAGGTGACCCTGAGAACACAGATAAACCTCCAAGTGGCCTCAACAACTCTTTTAACAGGACGCAAACGACCAGCTGCCTGCAAGGAATATAAACCCTTCCCTTCCCCGCCATCCGGTCAGAGCTGAGGAAGCTTCTGGGATGACAAGGGAAACGTCTTCCAAGAAAAACCAGGAAGTCCAGTTGCTTCTTGAAAAAAAAAGAAAGAAAGAAAGCACTTTTGGGACAACCAAGATCTGGAGGACGGAGAATCTCCAAAGACAAGTGCTGAAAACTTTGGCTTGATGAGCCAAACTTTCCATACCTGGAAAGACATGAAAACATGAGTGCGAGTCTTGTAAAAGGCCTGCTTCTGCACCAGAAAGCCAAGGAAGATATCCCGAGTTTTGTGTGTGGGTGTGTGTGTGTGCATGTGCGCACGTGTATAATCCCCCAATCGCACCCAGGGAGGTTTTTCTTTTCTTTAATGAATTTTATTTGTACTTTTTTTTTTATTTTAACATACCTGAGTGCTTACTAAACAGTGCATTGTCTGGGCCAATTTACCAATACATAACATCAATAATAATAAATCTATCTTCTTTTATCTTCTATTCTCTCTCTCTCTCTCTCTTTCATATATATATATGTGCGTGTGTATTATATAAACACACACACACACTGCTCAAACAAATAAAGGGAACACTTAAACAACACAATGTAACTCCAAGTCAATCACACTTCTGTGAAATCAAACTGTCCACTTAGGTAGCTACACTGATTGACAATCAATTTCGCATGCTGTTGTGCGAATGGACTAGACAGCAAGTGGAAAGCAGAGGCAGTTAGCAAGACATCCCCAATAAAGGAGCGGTTCTGCAGGTGGTGACCACAGTCCACTTCTCAGTTCCTATGTTTTCTGGCTGATGGTTTGGTCACTTTTGAATGCTGGCGGTGCTGTCACTCTAGTGGTAGCATGAGACGGTGTCTACAACCCACACAAGTCGCTCAGGTAGTGCAGCTCATCCAGGATGGCACATCATTGCGAGCTGTGGCAAGAAGGTTTGCTGTGTCTATCAGCGTAGTGTCCAGAGCATGGAGGCGCTACCAGGAGACATTTCCTCACTAGTCCAACACATGAAAGCAACAGGTCATAGCATCAACTTCAATAGCACCAAAACCCTGGCCACTATAGAAAACCCCAGCCACAGAATCATCAGAGAAGCCACAGAGATTGAAAAAAGACCTGAAAGCATGAATAGAAGAGATGATTCCATCAGACTGTCAATTATTTGGAAGCCTGCACTCACAAACAAAAAAATCTCCACACCACAAGCCAGGCAAACACCTGGGCACAAACAGATCCCTCCTGATACCTCCAGCTCAAACACATCCCAACCAGGCACCCAGACAAAACCTAGCTTCCGAATAAATGATAGCCGTCCATTTACTTGGAGCCAAGCCGCACTAAAAGCCTCCAATACAGGAACACAATGTTGTCAGCCAATCAAGACACAAAAAAGCCACAAAACAGACAGAAGATATTAGAAACACCAATCAAGCAGAACACGGCAAACTCCAAGACCAACAAACACAGACCAAGACTCCCAACCAATCAGGGTGAAGAAAAAACCATTCTGGCACAGCAGTAGGCTAGCACCAAACTTAAAACAGAAACGGCTGTGAAAGTCTGACTCACAGACAGACACAATACAGAAGCCTGATGATGGCAGATGAGATTCTGCTGAAATGTTGCTTCAACTTTAAAAGCACAACTACAATGACGTGGGAACATACCCGAACAAAGCTGAATACCATACATATAAATACCCGCGAAAACTTAAGAAAACACACATATATATATATATATATATAAGCGAAATACCACTCAGGCATCATCACAAAATCTCCAGAACCGTAAAGCCTACAAACTTGAAATTTGGCATGTAGGTTCCTCTTGGCTTCTAGGTGCTCACTAAGAAAGGATTTTTCAAAATAACCATCAGAGCATTAGTATTTCCTATATTATTATTATTAACACACTCTGATGCCAAGGTGTTCTACTCCCCCTCCCCACCTGAAAAGAAATTTCTTCCAAATGCAAAACACAAGCAGAGGAGTTTCAGTTTCAGAGCACCAAGCAGCTTTAGTACAGAACAGTTGAGCTAAGCCACTCCCAGGCTCCTTGCTGTCTCCTTGCTCACACAGCAAATACTGTTTCAGTTTCCAAACAGCCCTCAACTCTCTCACGCACTGACAGGATGCTAGCCAGATGAATACCGATGGAAGCTGGTAGGCAGAGGCAGAATTTTTCTCCCCCAAAACTAAGCCCGACCACATAGTTTCGTAGCGAAGCGCGGGTATCCAACTAGTAATTATATATAATGATATTCTTCAGTTTCTAATTTCTACCTTGGTTATGTACCATTAGTAAAACAAACCTCATGTTAAAAAATATTCTGTCTTTTTTCTCCTTTATCTTTAAGATTTTAACCTGTCCATTTCCACACAGTCTAATATTTTTTAAATTATGTTGTCATCTGTAGGGATGTCCTCGTTTCCCCAATATTGTGCAAATACAACTCTCACCCCTGTCAACACTTGCAGGGAGGTTTTTCTTAAGAGATGAAACTCTGGGGAGGTTTTACAGGTTACCCCCCACTTACAACCATTCGTTTAGTGACTGTTTGAAGTTACAATGGCACTAGAAAAAAAAAGTTTAAAATGTTTTTCACACAATCCTGTGGTCAACGGGGATCAAAATTCAGCCACTCGGCCATTGGCTTGTACTTATGACGGTTGCAGTGTGGGTCACGTCCCCAGTTCGGAGAACCAGCCCGCCCACTCACTCCTTACCTGGCATGTGAGCCATCCAACTTGCTTGTCCGTCCGTCCCCTGCCCCCCCAACCATCAGCTGTTCTGGGAGATTTAGATTAGCTAGAAAGCAGGAAACTGTTGGATTTCTTGCTTTCTAGCTAATCTTTAGATCTTCGACTAAGCAGAGCCGAACCTTCCTTCGGACTGAAGGTTTTATTGTTCAGTGCAGACTCAGGTAGCTGATGGCAGAAACACAGATCTCTAAGTGAATCTGTGATTCTGTGAGCAACTCAATCTGCCTGGTTTGGGATAAAAGTTGCTCTTTTTTTTATCCAAAATTCAATATTTATATAAATATTTATAATATTTATATACAAGCCATGCCCACCCAGTCACATGACCTCCAAGCCACGCCCCAGTCAGCAAGCAACGCCCACCCAGACACATGACCAAGGCACACCCGCAAACTAGGCCACACCCACAGAACTGGTTGTTAAAGAAATTTGAATCCCAGCCCTGGTCGCGTGATCCTGTTTTGCGACTTTCTGACAAGCAAAGGCAATGGGTTCACTTAACGTTACTAATTTAACAACTCCAGTGAATCACTTAAAAACCATGTCCCTAATTTAACTGCAACTCGCACAAGTTGCAAAGTGGGGCAGAACTCACTGAGCGACCGTGACGCTTTAGGAACAGAAACACTGCGCTCCATTTTGGTCTTAAGTCAAGGACTCTTGGATGATTTGCCTTCTCCAAGCAGCTGTTGTGGGGTTGCAATCGCCACTCGGCCCAAAAGCTGTGAGAATGAGGAACTCTGGAGCAGGCAACCATAGTCTTTCAACACTCTTTACTTTGGAAACTGAGACCAGCTTAGTTGGCTTCTGAAGAAATTCTCTTCCCTTCCTTTTAAAATTGCCAAAGGACGACAAAAACACAAAGGAGGAAACCGAGGTGCAGAGCGGAGACAGATCAACTCCGCGTTGTACAGGAACTTCATCGTGGGAAGCGGGAAAGCGTGAGGAAAAAGAATACAACGTAATCCTACAATCCTACCTTGATCCTGTGTGGGGTGGGTGCATTAAAACAGAGGGGATACAATCAAGATCAAGGGAGGTACTAATACCGCTCTATAAAGCCTTAGTAAGGCCACACCTAGAGTCCTGCATCCACTTTTGGTCACCACACTATAAAAAAGAGGTTGAGACTCTGGAAAGAGTGCAGAGAAGAGCAACCAGGATGATGAGGGGACTGGAGGCTAAAACATACGATGAACGGTTGCAGGAACTGGGCCTGGCTAGTCTAGGGAAGAGAAGGACCAGGGGAGACAGGAGAGCAGCCTTGTAGTATTTGAGGGGCTGGAGAAAGGTAACACAAACAAAGGCAACACAGTCAAATAAGCAAGAAGTGTCCCTTTAATACCTCCAACTTTGCCCCCAATGTCCAGGTTACCTCCGGCTGGATTAAAAACACTCCCAAGAACTGTCTAAGTGGAGGAAATTCAGTTCGAAAACAAAGTACACACAAACTGTAACTAAAAATCCACACAAATCATGCTGCAGCAATTAACTTGACAGGGCAGGAAAAGGAATTGCAGACTTGAAAGGCCAGCAAACCACACACAGTTGGGAAGACACCAGGAACCCGGATAAGCCTCAACAATACAAGATAAATTCACGATTTGCTCCCAACAACTTGCTGTGTGCAGCTTCCTCTTTTATACACTGTGTTCCCAACTGCAGCTAATGAAGGGAATCAGGGCCCTTTCCTCCCCGCTAAGGCATGCAACTCATGTTGCTCCCTTCTCTGTTCCTCCCTGCGTGCCCTAGGATGAAGAGGGGGTGGGCCCGGGTCTTCCTCTGAACTCCCTCTCCCTTGTACTCCCTCTCCTCTGCTCTGCCCAGCCGCACTTTGCCCTTCCCCAGTTTCTTCCACAGACAACAGAGCCACACTGCCGCCCCGTCGGCTGTTCGGCTTCCTCCTCCGAATCAGAGTCTGGCAGGGGCACAACAGCAACTTTTAAGACTCGTGGACTTCAATTCCCAGAATTCCCCAGGCAGCATGCTTGAAGAAGGGTGGGCTTCAACTTCCAGCATGCACTGGCTGGGGAATGCCGGGAATTGAAGTCCACAAGTCTTCAAGTTGCCACATTTGGAGACCAAAGTCAAACAAAGAGAAGGATCCTGAGTGACATGATAGCAGTCTTAAAAGGTGCATCAGACCTTTCTAAAAGCACACTAACAACATTTTAAACCACACTGGAAGGCATTTAAAGGGGATTTTGGTGGAAGCATAGAAAGAGATAGTGCAAGTAACTTAGATTGGAGGTACGGGGGAGGATGCCTCAGCAGCGTTGCGACAGGTTTAGCAACACAGAAGCACAAAGTTTTGGGTTTCCCCTTCAGGAAGCCGTAACAGGAAAACATGGAACTGCTGAGATCAGAATGGGTGGGAAACTGGGGGCCACTCACCCTCCCCATCAGGGTCTGCAAAATGCTGGCGCAATTTTTCTGGCCCTGAGAAAATTGTGAATAGTTTTTTAAAAAAATGCCCTTTAAGCATTTTGTGGGTTTGTTTTAAAATTTCCTTCGTGTTCCTGGTCTGCAAAATGGGGATATTCGTCGACGGCTTTTGTGTCCAAGCTTCTTGCCGGGAGTTTATTTTTGCTTTCTTCTTCAAGGCAGCCGTTCTGAATCTGAAATGACTGGTCTTGATATTTGTTCAGTTTTTCTGGAGTAAAACTGAAAATCCTGGAACTGCGTTTGATCCCCAGAATTGTGCTTCAGAGACTAATTTAGTTTAGTTTAGTTTATTGCCACTGCACCTTGTACAACAAAATCAAACCCCATCTTCAGTGCACATCACGACCATGAAAATAAACACAAACTCACATCCTTCACACTCCACACATTGAATTGAAAAACCCCGACACCGCATCAACGCTGGACAATACAGTGGAATTCAACAGAGTTACTGCCCTGGGATAGAAGTTGTTTTTCAGCCTGTTTTTTATTATCCTGTACCGACTGCCAGATGGTAATAGTTTAAAAAAAAGGGGTGCCCAGGATGAGATGGATCTTTGAGAATGTTTTATACTTTAACTCAGCGAGAGCTGTAAAGCTCTTCCAAAGAGGGGAGAGGGCAACCCGTGATCCCCCGAGGGGCAACGACGTTCACCCTCTGGAGCACCATCCTATCTGCCCCTGTGCAATTGGCAAACCCTACAGAGGTGCAGTGAGTTAAGATACTCTCTCTGGTGCAGCGGTAGAAGGTCCCCAGCAGTTTTCCATTCGGTTGTTGTTTCCTGAGAAGCCTCAGGTATTATAATCTCTGCTGGGCACTTATGACCAGGGCTGCAATGTGAGCCCCCCAGGTCAGGTCCTCTTTTAGGGTGACACCCAGAAACTTAAAACTGGCCACTTGCTCCCCTCGGTCTCCCTTGATAAGCAAGGGCTGGAGGTCTGATCTGTTTCTTCTATATAGTCCACCATCACCTCCTTGGTCTTATTGGTGTGGAGGACCAAGTTATTGTCTCCACACCACGAAAGCAACCATTGGTCCACCTCATCTTGGTAGGCAGACTCATCCCCCACTGGAGATGAGTCCCACCACTGTTGTTTCATCTGCAAATGCAGGTGGTCCTTGACTTATGACCACAGTTGAACCCAAAATTTCTGTTGCTATCTCAAAAAGACATTGAGACTCTGGAAAGAGTGCAGAGAAGAGCAACCAGGATGATGAGGGGACTGGAGGCTGAAACATACGATGAATGGTTGCAGGAACTGGGCCTGGCTGTTCTAGTGAAGAGAAGGACCAGGGGAGACAGGAGAGCAGCCTTCTGATATTTGAGGGGCTGCTCCAGAGAGGAGGAGGGGATCAGGCTATTCTCCAAGGCACCTGAAGGCCAGACAAGGAATAATGGATGGAAACTGACCACAGAGAGATTCAACCTGGAAATAAGGAAGAATTTTCTGACAGTGAGAGCGATCAACCCATGGAACAGAAGTTGTGGGAGCTTCATCCCTGGAAGCTTTCAGGAAGAGACTGGACTGACATATGTCAGAAATGGTGTGGGGTCTTTTGCTTGGGCAGGGGGCTGGACTATCAGATATTGGTGGGCTTTCCAAAGTCAATGCAGGAAGTCACCCTTCATGACCGCATGATTCACTTAACTAGATGGGAATCCCTTAATTAACAACCACACCTGTAAAATCAGGCACAATTGAACTCAACTGCCTTGCTTCCCAACAGAAATGTTGGTTCCAATTCTGGTGTAAATCGAGGATTACCTGTATCCTCCAATGCTGGAATTGGTGCCATAAAGAATCTGTCTCCTTAAGCTTATCCAGCTTTTTTTTTTAAAGCCATGTCAATCGATTTAGTGGTCATGTCTGGTGGCAATGAATTTCACAGGTTAATTTTTCCTAGGCTGAGAAAGATACCTGGCGGCACATTTCTATCCTAAATCTTCAATAAAACAACCAGGCTCAAGAGAGCACCAAGGACCCCACAGCCTTCAGTATCCTAACTACTCTTCCTCTTTCCACATGGTATTCTCTTCTGTCCCTGATGGTGTTACCTAGTTGGGTAATGAAACATCTGCAAGAAAATGACAAAGGACCCCACCATTGGTGCCCTCCTCCTTCTCCTCTCTGCAAAATCCACTCCCGCCTAGCACTGATGTTGTTCTCTAATTGGGTAGCAAAACGTCTGCAAGGAAACAACTGAGCTGTCATGCATCCCTGTCGGAGTCTGAATCAGAGGAGGAAGACGCACCATGTCAGGCGGTGCTCCCTTCAAAATTCAAGAAAGAAATACTTAAGACTCCTTAGATTAGAGAAAAGGTATCTTTTACTGAATATGATGTGGTAGCAACCATAGAATTCTGAGAAATTAGGCGCACAGATCACATATACAAAGTGATGGAAATGTTCCCACCCCCCATAGTTCAAATGATTCTTCCAATTAAAAGTTCTGAATATGATCATGTGGACATCTTCAGGTGGTGATGAGGCCTCTGTCCGTTGACCTTGGCATATTTTGATAAAGGTTTGCAGATGCGCAGAGAAAAGAAAGCTAAGCGAGAAATAGAAACCTAAAAGCAGGAATTTATACTCCCTTCCCACTCCTCATTTACACAACACAAGAATGTAACACCTCCAGCTCGCTTCCCAGACTTTACCCGATCCCCCCCCCCCCCCCCCCCCCCGTTACTTATGGCAGCCGAAAGATGCAAAGCAATAGTAGAAGATCTTGAAGGCTGACACACAGCTGACAGGGAGTGGGAGTGTGGCTCCATTGGTTGTGGAAGAAACTGTGGAAGAGCAAAGTCCGGCTGAGCAGAGCAGAAGTAGAAGGAATTGGAGGAAGACCCAGCCCCACCTAGCGTATGCAGGGAGGAATGGAGAAGGGAACAACGTGGGTTGCATAGCTTAGGGGGGAGGGGGAGGAAAAGGCCCTGATTCCCTTCATTAGCTGTAGCTGGGAACACAGTGTTTAAAAAGGGAAGCTGGGCGCAGTAAGTTGTTGGGAGCAAATCGTGAATTATCTGGTATCATGGAGGCTTATCTGGGTTCCTGGCGTCTTCCCAACTGTGTGAGTTTCGCCGTGCTTTCAAGTCTGCAATTCCTTCTCCTGCCCTGTCAAGTTAATTATTTCAGCCTGGTTTGTTTGGGTTTTTAGTTACAGTTTGTGTGTACCTTGTTTTGGACTGAATTTTCTACAGTTAAAGACTGTTTTTTTTTCCTCCAGCCGAAGGTAATCTGGACATTGGAGGCAAAATTGGAGATAATAAAGGGACTCTTATTGCTTATTTAACTGTTTTGCCTTTGCATCACGCCCCTTTGGGTCATCAACACAAACTCCGAGAGCACCCTGGACACCTCAATTCAACCTTTATCGTTACAGAAACTTGCTTTCCAATTTCTCTCATCACCTACAACAGAGGTCTCCAAACTTGGCAACTTTAAGACTTGTGGACTTCAACTCCCGCAAGTCTTAAAGTTGCCAAGTTTGAAGAGCCTACATATTATATATCGGCTTTGAGAAAGTTAATGTGAAGATAATAATGAATAATATAAAATAAAATAGGTGGTAAGCTGAAAATGGAAATAATAAAGAATTGAAAATATAAGTGAGGATGAAATGTTTTTGATATTGAATGAATTGAAATATGAAGTGAGAACTTACTTAAAGATCAGTGGAATAGATAATGATTTGATACGAAATTAGATAAGAAAGTTAAAAATGCAATTATGACTACGTATAAATGTTGTAACCTGGAATCGCGTTGCTCACTTGAAGAGATACTAAAAAAATAAACTTTATAAAAAAAAATATTTGGAGAGACTACAAGTAATGTGAGATTGCACCATCTCTGCAGGGGCTGTATTTTAACCAGGCCAAACCCAAAGCCTTGACCCCAGGACCTCCCAGCCTTGAATGTTCCTGGGGGAAGTTTCCATCCAGGTGAGCCACATGGAGAATGTCAGAATCATCACTTTCTCTTTAAGTTGGGCATTCCCCGATGACTGGACAGGGCAGGGAAGGGGGCACCCGGTGTACACTGGCACAAAATCTGCCAGCCTGGGATTAACACGCCCAGCAACTGGTCTGTGCAAGACCGCCCAACCCACGGGAGGAGCAACGAGAGAAAGGGGTGCCTTACATATTTTGCACGCTCTGCCAGGGGCAAGGATCCCGAAAACCATAAGTCACCTTTTGCAAATCCTGGGGAAGCTACCCAACCGACGGTCCTCGCCCGAGCTCTGCCTGCTTTTGAGTTCCCAACGTCAGATAATCAGAGTTGGAAGGGACATTATAGGTCAACTAGTCCGACCCCCCACCAAAGCAGGAGACCCTACACCATTTCCAACAGATGGGAGTCCAGTCTCTTCTTGAAAGCCTCCAGGGATGAAGCTCCCACAACTTCCAAAGGCAACTTCTGTTCCATGAGTGGATGGTTCTCCCTGTCAGAAAGTTTCTCCCTATTTCCAGATTGAATCTCTCCTTGTTCAGCTTCCATCCATTATTCCTTGTCCGGCCTTCGGGAGCCTTGGAAAATAGCTTGACCCCCTCCTCCTCCTCCTCGCTGTGGCAGCCCTTCAAATATTGGAACCCCGTTCTCATGTCTCCCTGGTCCTTGTCTTCACTAGACTAGCCATGTCCAGTTCCTGTAACCGTTCTTCGACGTCTTAACTGTGCGTTTCAACGCGTGTTGAATGTGGACACAGTGCCCACATTCACACAATACACACTAAAGTTGGCAAGTTTGGTTGTCTGCTTTGGTTGGTTGGCTGTCTTGGGGAAAGAGAGTTTTAGAGTTTGGTCCACTCGTAACTCAAAGCATTGTCTTCAAACTTGGCAAGTTTAAGACGGGTGGACTTCAACTCCCAGCACAGCTGTCTGGGGAATTCTGGGAGTTGAAGTCCACCCGTCTTAAAGTGACCACATTTGAAAAAACAGCAGTCAAAGGCGGCGCAAACATTAAAGATTTTTGTGTTCAGTTTGTGTTATGGGAACACAACTCGAGAATTTAGGCTGCAGAAACTTCGACAGTTCAACGGGCTCATCCCAGGCCCGCAAAGACTTTTCCAGACCGCAAAACCAATACCTGACACAGCAGAAAAGCTGCAAACGCTTTCATAGGTAAGCGAGGCCTGCCTGCATCCCTGGGCCCCAGTTTATATCCCTGATTTTAAGCACTGGGGAAACAGTCAGCAAATGTATTTTATTGGGCTGGGACCCTTTTTCGTTCGGAACACGCTGAGCTATTTTTAATATTTGTAAATATCCAGAGCTTTTTTTTCCCCCCTCACCCGCCTTCCTTCAAAAATCATGCTTCTACAGCTGCAAAGCCAGCATTCCAGAAATTTTTTTTTTCTTTTCTTTTCTTTTGTGAATTAATGACGCTGGCCGGCCAACAGAGTTGGCAGACGCCTGCGAACACGGAATAAAAGAGAACAATGGGCTAACTCTGGATGCGACTTTTCCAAAGGCAGATTTAACCCACACTGGTTTTTGCACCCTCTATTCCGAGGCGGTTTTCTAATGTGACTCACACCAAATAAAGTAACAATTGATTTTTGCAATGGGGAAAGAATCCCAGTCAGATTTATACGTTTTTTGTTTTTTTCTTTAGATGTTCAGACTTTCCCAGCTGGGTGGGGTGCAACCGGACATCGCGAGGCCAATGAGAGAGAAAAATTCAAGCATGAAGCCGGGGAGAAGGAGGGAAACCCATCTTCCAGAGCTGGGCAGGAGAGGCGTGCGATGGCGCAAGCGAACTGCCAGAGATGGGCACAGGCTGGTAGGGCAAAGCCAAGCTCCGGCAGGCAGCCACGCCCAGGGTTTGCAGGGATTCAGAGAGAATTCCAGTGTAGTTAAATCACCCAGGGGAGCGGGGACTGGCATTACTCAGAAGCTTTTGCAAGACAGCCTGCTGACCTCCGACCCCCCCCCCCCCCCCCCCCCCCAACCCATGCCAATTCAGAGAAGGCCCAGGAGAAATTTCCCAACCATGAGAAGAACCGTTAATCCGAGGAAGGAGAAGTTGGGGGGGGCTCCATCAGAGAGGATTTGTAAGGGATTGCACAGCCATTTGTCTGACCTACCGCAGAAAGGGTCTCCTGCCCTCCCAGGGGTTGGACTAGAAGACCTCCAAGGTCCCGCCCAGCAGCTGAACACGACGACTCACAATTCCCCACTGGCTGGACCCCATTCACAGAACCACCAATGAACTGAAGCTGAATTTGCCCACCGCTGGGCGGGGAGGGTTGTGAAGTCAGCTGCTTTGCAATGCCGCTAACCAGGTTTTAAGTCAACCTGGCTTGTCAACCTGGCACCATAAGTGGATGGAGACCCCCCTCTCGTCCTCATATCCAGCTCTAGGCCTCTCTAAACCAGTGTGGCAGACTAAAAACCAGCTGCATGATCAGTGAGCCGGGCAGCACATAAATTAAAATACTGTATATAAATAACCTTTTAGGAATGGCGCCTGCTGCTGGAATAGAAGGTTGGGCTACAAGACCTTCAGAGGGCCCTTCCAACCCTGTGGTGCTGTATCCTGCTCTGCCTTGACCTCCTGGGCACTGGGAGGGCACCGAAGTGCCTCTTTCGGGCTGCAAAGGAAAAGGTCTCCACCTTTTTTCCATGGCTGGCTGGGGAATTCTGGGAGTTGGGAGTCCACCCAGCTTAAAGCCACCAAGGGTTGAGCAGCAGTGATTCTAGTCCTCAGGATCGGAGTCAAAAAGACCCTCCTTCCTCCCAGCTGCCCCCTCCCCGCCCACCCTGAAACCTGGAAAGCTAAAAACAGTGGTACTAGTCCTCAAGATCAGACTTCTCTTCCCTCCTTGCTGGCGCCCTCCGCATCCGGAAAGCTAAACCAGTGCTTCTAGTCCTCAAGATCAGACCCTCCTTCCTCCCCACTGCCCACTCCCTGCCCTGGATCTGGAAAGGCTAAAAACCGTGGTACTAGTCCTCAAGAACAGGCTCCAAAGACTCTCCTCCTTCCCCCTTGCAGCTGGAAAGGTAGGAGCAGTGCTTCTAGTCCTCAAGATCAGAGTCAAAAGACCCTCCTTCCTCCCAGCTGCCCCCCACCCCGCCCCGCTTGCACCTGGAAAGCTAAAATCTGTGGCTCTAGTCCTCAAAATCAGCCCTCTCCCCTCTTTGCTGCTCCCCCTCCCCCACCCTGTGCAGCTGGAAAGCCAACAGCAGTGCTTCTAGTCCTCAGGATCAGAGTCAAAAGAGCCACCCCTGTTCTGTTGCCCCCTCCCCATCCACCCTGAAACCTGGAAGGCTAAAAACAGTGGTACTAGTCCTCAAGGTCAGACTTCTCTTCCCTCCTTGCTGGCCTCCTGCCTCCCCCACCCCGCCCCGCCCTCTTCACCTGGAAAAGCTCAAAAGGTGCTTCTCGTCCTCCAGGCCAGATTCAAAAGACTCTCTCCCCGCCCCCGCCCGCCCCCGCAATTAAAACCAGCCGCAGCGCTCCTAGTCCTCAAGACCAGCCGCTCTCTTTCCCCCCCCCACCCCCCCCTCACCTGTTGAGGAAGGCGTTGCCGAAGGCGTTGAGCTTGCGGAAGGGGCGGCGGGGGTCGACCACCAGCGCGTTGCCCGGCACGACGCCCTCGCTCTCGCCGCCCATGACGGCGATGAAGGAGTCGGTGGTGGGCTCGGGCCCGATGCGCATGCCGGGGAAGTCCTGCTCCAGCAGGTGGCGGATGAAGGTGGTCTTGCCCGTGCTGTACTGGCCCACCAGCAGCACCATGGGCTTGCTCTCCCAGTCGGCCGGCTCCAAGGCGGGCGAGTGGAAGTCGTGGAAGCGGTAGTGCTCCTCCAGCGGCAGCAGCTTCCCGGCGTAGAGCTGCTTCAGCCCCTCCGAGACGGTGCGGAACAGCTCGGGCTCCTTGCGCCGCCGCGCGTCGCGGCTCACCCAGCTGAACATAGCCGAGCCCAGCCCTGCCGCGGGGGAGAAGCAGCCGGTCGGTCAGTCCCAAGCGCAGAGACACCCCCGCCCCGAAAGCCGCCCCGCACGTACTCGCCACGCGCCCGCCGGCGCCGTCCTTTATAAAGCCTCCGCCCGGGACACGCCCCGCCGGATGGGATTGGCTCCTACCCGGAGCCCACGCCCTCTCCGCCTTGCCTTGCCACACCCCCCAAGGGATGGCTCTCTCTTATAAAGCTCCGCCCTCGGCGCTAATTGGCTTTCTCCTGGCGGCCGCGCCCCGCCCCTTTTAAGCTGATTGGCTTCTGCGGGGCGGCCCCACCTCTCCGTCTGTCCGCCACAGCACGGGGAATACAAAGTTTTCGTCTGGGTACCCCCCCCCCCTCAGCGCTAATTGGCTCCTGCCAGGAGGCCTAATCCTCCCTGGAGGCCCTCCCTTTATAACGCCACTTCCAGGGGCACGCCCCTCTCAGCGCCCATTGGTTCTTCCCAGACGACATTGCCACCCACCACGCCTCTCCCCTCGCAAAAAGCCTCCGCCCAGGCCACGCCCCCTCAGCTCTGATTGGCTACGCCCATGGGCAGGCAAGTTCCACCCCTCTTAAGCTGGCTGGGGAATTCTGGGAGTTGAAGTCCACATATCTCAAAGTATGCTGGCTGAGGAGTTCTAAGAGTTGGAAGTCGACAAGTTTTAAAGTTGCCAAGGTTTTGGAGACCTTGTAAAATGCATCATGGGAGCCTTTGTAGTTCCTCTGAATAAGGATGCGGAGACATCCCAGGCACTTGGAGGGGCTCCAAAAAGCCAAGATGACAGTCGCAAAGTTCCACCACTTTATGACAACAAATTACACACGTTGGTAAAACAAGAAAGAAACCGAGCATGGATCCTGCTCTCGTGCAGCCACGTCCACCACCCGCCATCTTGACTTTTTGGACCCCCTTGGACTACCCTTCCATTTGGGACTAAGCCTGGGGTTGGATTTTTTTCCCTGCCTTCCAAATAAAACTCTTCTTCTTGCATTTTGCCTGTTGAAGAATTCAGGCCAGCACGCTTTCCTCTTCCCAACAACCCTGCGAGGTGGGCTGGTGCAAGGCATCCATAAGCTTTTGTGGATGAAGGGGACCCAGATCTAGATTCCCCCAAAGCCATGCCATGTTTTGTTTGTCTGTTCTCAACTGTTCCCAAAGGGGCCCTTGAAGAGGCCTGCAATCATGGCTTATGAGATCCAGGCCTATCTGGGCTGCCGTTTTTGACTTTTTTGACCCTCCCGCTCTTGCCCTTTCGATGGGCAGGGGAGCCCCCTGACCTGAGCTGCCTTCGTCCATGTCCAAATTCCGGAGCGCCCCGGACTGAGACCCCTGCATGACAACCTCGGCAGTTGAACCGCTGGCCTGAGATGGAATTCCTCTTTGTGAACCGGCCTGCGGGTTAGCAGCTGAGGTCAGCGGGTTCCAGAATGGCCGGAGCTGCCCTGGTGTAAGATGCTGGCTTGCTGGATACGTCCAAGGCAGGGCAAACCACGTTAGAAGCTA
>NW_020769404.1:1175434-1191518 GCF_900518735.1 Pseudonaja textilis
GCAAAGTCATTCAGTGGTCTGTTGTGCTCTCTGAAGGAATGGAACTCACCTTTCAGAGGGAGAATTCATCAAAGATATTGAAGAATTAAAACTCACCCTTCCCTGGTATTGGCCCACCGTCTATCATACACCTATGATGAAGATTCCAGGAGGAGAACGATTCCTAATTCAAGAAAAGAAGTCACCGTCTTTTAGTTTTTCGCACAAATTCATTCCATCATTTGTTGTGCACTCTGAAGGAATGGAACTCACCTTTTAGTGAAAGAATTCATCAAAGATATTGAAGAATTAGAACTCACCATCCCCTGGTATTGGTCCACTGTCTTTCAGCATCCTATGATGAAGATTCCTGCAGTAGAACGATTCCTAATTCAAGAAAAGAAGTCACCGTGTTTTAGTTTTTCCTACATAGTCATTCAATGGTCTGTTGTGCTCTCTGAAGGAATGGAGCTCACCTTTTAGAAGGAGAAGTCATCAAACATACTGAAGAATTAGAACTCAACGTCCCCTCACGGCTTATCAGCCACCTATCATTAAGATTCCAGGAGGAGAACGATTCCTAATGGAAGAAGAGAAGTCACTTTCTTTTATTTTGGTAAATAAGGAGTGGAATAACTTTTTAGAGGGAGAATTCATCAAACCTATGGCAGAATTACAACTCACCGTCCCCTGGTATTGGCCCACCATCTATCAGCGTCCGATCATGAAGATTCCAGGATGAACGATTCCAAATGTAAGAAAAGTCACCGTCTTTTTGTTTTTCACACAATGTCCTTCAACTTTCAATTGGAATGGAGCTCACCTTTTAGCGGGAGAATACATCAAACATCCTGAAGAATTCAAACTCACCATCTCCTGGTATGGGCCCAACGTCTACGAGCCACCGATCATGAAGATTCCAGGAGTGGAAGAATGATTCCTAACGGCAGAAGAAAAGTCATCGTCTTTTTGGTTTTTGCACAATGTCTTCCAACTTTCTGTTGTGCTCTCAGAAGGAATGGAACTCACCTTTTAGAGGGAGAATTCACTAACTTGTTCTTCTTCTCGTTTAATTTCTAATAAATATCCATACAGTTTTTTTAATCACCTTTTCCTCAGTGCCTGTCAAAATCTTATCTAAATCAGTCAATTTATCATAGAAACCTTCCATTTTAGAATCTTTATCGTACCTCGAATGTATTTGCGCATATGAAAACCAATTCATCTTTATACCCTTGTTCCTCTAGTTTTTGTATAGATTTGAGTTCACCCTTTTCATTCAATATTTCACCATATGTAACCAGACTGTAAATTTCAAATAACATTGTCTTTTAATCTTCTCCCAGTTTAACCACAGAGACTCCCGTATATAATGTCTTCTAAAGTACCTTGAGATGCTTTGGAAAATAAGTCAACCCCTTCTTCTTCGGGGCAGCCCCTCAAATATTGGAAGAGTGCTATAATGTCACCCCTACTCTTTTTTACGAGAGTAGACATATCCAATTCCTGCAACCGTTTGTAGTATTTTTGAGCCTCCAGTCCCCTCATCTTCCTGTTTACACTGACTCTCTCCTGTACAGTTTCCATCCATTATTCCTTGTCTGGCCTTTAGTGCTTTGGAAAATAACTTGATTGGTGTTTTTGGCTGCCACTGCACAACATTGGCTCCTATTTAGCTGGTTGTCCATTAAGACTCCAAGATCCCTCTCCCAGTTCCTGCTATTGAGCCTGGTTTCACCCAGTCTATAGGTGTAGTTTTGGGTTTTCTTTCTTGCCTAAGTGTCAGACTTTATTACTGCCGGACTCAAACTCATGGTCTCTTGCTGATTGGCCCAAAGTCACTCAGCTATGCCTATGGTTCCTCTAGATCTGACAGTCTCCTGGTTATTGGCTATTGTAAATCCCAAGGCTGTGCAGGTTGCAGAAATGGAACACACCATACCTGTTGCAGGAGAAGAAATTCCTGTCTTCTGGCGATTGGCTCAGCTGTCTTTCACACATGGGGGCGAGACTCGAACTCCTCACTTCTGGCCCGTTCCCTTGAGGGCTGCCATTTAGCAGGTCTGTGGGTGCCAACCTCTCCCAACTGTCTGAGCCCCTGAACCCAGGTGGCATCTCCTGGCAACCTGTTTGCAAAGGCCATGTCTGTCCACCCAGTGGCCGTTGCTTAGTGACTTATGGGGGGGGTCATCTCTGACGTCACAGTGGAGGGAGGGGAGGGGGCAGGAGGGGCTGTAACTGTCAGGGAAGGCCCAGCCATCAGCACCCAGGCCAGCTCCCTGCTACCCAAAGCCGCCATCATGGTTGCCCAAAGCCTGTTTGGTTGCCTCTTCCTCTTCCTGTTCACGTCCTTTTAGGTAGGGGGGGTTCAAAGCCCCCTGGGAGCAGCAGCTGCCCTCCCAGAATCCCATGCTGGAGTCCGTGCAGGGGGTGGCCTCCTGGGTGCCCCCGATGAGCCACCCCCCCCGGGGCGGCTTCTGTGTTTGGAGCTTCCGTGCTTCCTTGCCTACAACAGGGGCCATTGGGGGAGGAAGGCCCTGCCCCCCCCAATCCCTGCCCCCCAGGAGGAGGAGCAGAAAGGGGGGGGCAGAGAAATAAGCCTTGGGGTGCAGAGGCTGGAAGGCCATGTGGAGGCAAAGGAGCGGGGGGGGGGCTTAACACCCAGGGCTTCCCTGGAGCCATGAAGTGGAGGAGGATGTAACCACCACCTGAGATGAATTCACATGATACACCAAGCTGACCCCTCACCCACCAGCTGCACACACAGCACATGGACCACCTAGAGAGTTTAACAGATTAACGGTTGGAAGAGACCTTATAGGTCATTTAATCCAACCCCCCGCCCAAGCAAGAGACCCTACATCATTTTTGACAGGTGGCAGCCCAGTCTCTTCTTGAAAGCTTCCAGGGATGAAGCTCCTACAACTTCTGAGGGCAACTTCTGTTCCACTGGTTGATTGTTCTCACTGTCAGAAAATTTATCCTTATTTCCAGGTTGAATCTCTCCTTGTTCAGTTTCTATCCATTCTTCCTTGTCTGGTCTTCAGGTGCCTTGGAGAATAGCTTGACCCCCTCCTCCTCCTCTCTGGGGCAGCCCCTCAAATATCAGAAGATGCTCTCCTGTCTCCCCTGGTCCTTCTCTTCCCTAGAGTAGCCAGGCCCAGTTCCTGCAACCATTCATCGTATGTTTCAGCCTCCAGTCCCCTCATCATCCTGGTTGCTCTTCTCTGCACTCTTTCTAGAGCCTCAGCATCTTTTTTGTGATGTCTTGATCCACATTGGCTGCAGGATTCCAGGTGTGGCCTCACCAAGGTTTTATAAAGAGATACTAAGACTTCACATTTTATGTCTCTCTGTTTATACAACCAAATATTGTATTCACTTTTTTGGCTGCCGCCACACACAGCTGACTCATTGGTCTTCTAGTCTATCCCACATACACACACACACACCGCACAAGCTCATACAATCTAGAATCTAAGGCTGGAAGGGACCTCGGAGGTCTTCTAGTCTACCCCACATGCCCAAGCTCATAGAATCATAGATTCATAGGACTGGGAGGGACCTTGGAGGTCTTCTAGAGCAGCAGTCGCCAACCGATGGTCTGCAGCCCACTGGTGGTCTGCAAGAAAATGTTGGTGGGCCACAGAGAAATGTCACCCCCCAGAGCACCCACCACCAAAGCAATTAATCCAGACTGTGCCGAAACACAAGGCTGAGCCCCCCACATGGCCCGCGGGAAGCCTCCCCGCCCACTCAGTCCTTACCCGGCAAACTTGCCCGCTAAATTGCTATTTTTCCTTTTTCCGACCATCATCTGTTCTGCTGTGCTGGGAGATTTAGATTAGCTAGGAAGCAGGAAATGTTTGGATTTCTTGCTTTCTAGCTAGTCCCTTAGGACTGAAGGTTCTGTTATTCAGTGCAGACTGACAGCAAGCAAATTTCATGTGACAGACTCAGGTAGCCGATGGCAGATAGATAGATCTCTGAATGATTTTGTGAACAACTCAATCTGCCTGCCTGCTTTGCCTGATTTTGGGTAAAAGTTGCTCTTTTTTTAAAAAAAATCAATATTTACATACATGGTGTGCTATGAGTTAATTTTGTGAGTTTGCTTGCTAGCAAATTTTATGGGTTTGCTTGTAAACAAATTTTATGTGACAGGCTAAGGTAGCTGATGGCAGAAACACAGATCTCTAAGTAGATCTGTGATTCTGTGAGCAACTCAATCTGCCTGCCTGCTCGGCCTGGTTTTGGGTAAAAGTTGCTCTTTTTTAATAAAAAAATTCAATATTTACATACATGTTGTGTTGTGAGTTAATTTTGTGAGTTTGCTTGCTAGCAAATTTTATGTAACAGACTCAGGTAGCCAATGGCAGAAAGATAGATCTCTGAGTGAATCTGTGATACTGTGAGCAACTCAATCTGCCTGCCTGCTTTGCCTGATTTTGGGTAAAAGTTGCTCTTTTCTTTATAAAAAATTCAATATTGACATAAATATTTGTAATATTTACATACAAGCCGTGCCCAGCCAGTCACATGACCACCAAGCCACACCCACAAATTAGACCACGCCCACAGAACTGGATGTTAAGAAATTTGAATCCCACCCTTGCCTCTGTGTTTGTGTGTGTGTGTGTGAGAGAGAGAGAGAGAGAGAGAGAGAAAGAGAGAGGGAGGGAGGGAGAGAGGGAGAGAGAGAGGTTAGATCAGATCTCTCTTTCTCTCTCCTTCTCCCTCCCACCAATGTCAGCAAGCCACCATCAGTCAAAATTCATATTAATGTTCCCCGGGATTTAAAATTATGAGTTTGGTGGTTCCTGAGGTCCAAACGGTTGGCGACCCCTGGACTAGTCCACCCCCTCACCCAGACTCATAGAATCATAGAATTGTACAGTTGGAAGGAACCTTGTGGGACTTCTGGAGCGAAGCTGTTCTAGTAATTAATTGATTCCCACCATCAGGAACCTTCTTCCTAATTCCAGGTTGCGTCTCTCCTTGATTAGTTTCCATTCATTATTTCATGTCCTGCCTCGAGGTGCTTTGGAGAATAATTTGAGCCGCCACCACCCCGCCGTCTTCTTTATAGCAGCCCCCCAAATACTGGAACATGGCTGTCATGTCACTCCTGGTCTTTCTTTTCACTAGACTAGACATATCCAATACCTGCAACCATTCTGCCCTCTCATGCATCTGGCCACCTTTTAAGCAGATCTATGCATGTATGTATGTATGTATGTATGTATGTATGTATGTATGTGTGTATGTATCTATGTATCTATGTATGTAAATGTGTGTGTGTGTGTGTATGTTCCAGCATAACTCTGGAATGCCTCTAGCAATTTCAACCAAACTTGGTACACAGATTACATACTCTCTGGAGACAAATACTGCGAGGGGGTGGGGTTAACGCCCCTAACACCCCTCGGGGTGTGTGTTGTGTTAAGATACAGCCTGTTGTGCCTTAACATGGCTTCTACTGTACTGCCTTTATATGGCTTCTACTATACAGTGCTGTGGAGTTGCCATGGTAACAGCTTCACAGTACTCCACAAGGGGGCTCTCTCTGGTAAGGGGGAAAATCCAACCTTAGAAATTACGTTTGTTCCGGGATATTTTCAACAAGGCTTTGATTATTCTTGAGGACAAATGTATGGCCATAAATAAATACCCGGGCAATGCCAGGGTTATTGGCTAGTAAAACAATACTGCTGACACACAAGCCTGATACACTGGGTTGAACTCATTTATTGTCTTCCCGTCATTACACACACAAAACATCTCCCCTGGAGTGATGGAGAAGGGAAAGGAACTTTGGACACGCAAAGAGTGACCGAAAGAACAAATGGCGAGTTTTAAGAGGAAAGGCCAGTGAATTTGCACAGCCCCGTAGTTGAGTTCTCACAACGTACTTCATCCAGGGGATACAATATTCTAAACCAGGGGTCTCCAACCTGGGCAACTTTAAGCCTGGCGGACTTCAACTCCCAGAATTCCCCAGCCAGCTTTGCTTTGAATTCTGGGAGTTGAAGTCCGCCGGGCTTAAAGTTGCCAAGGTTGGAAACCCCACCTGTTCTAAACTGAATGAACATTTTGTGGGTCTTTTTTTGTGGTGTTGTGGGACTCTTAGCTTGTGGTTCAATCTGCCGAGTAGACCCAGGACATGGGTGAAGCCAGATGTTCCCTCCTGCCTGAATTGCTGTGTGAATCTAGCTATCCTACTTTGTGGACTGGGGGTTGTGAGTCTGTGCATTAACTGAACATAAAAAAACAACGTTGGGTTGCGTTTCCTTAGTCTTTGTACTGGTAGTCCTCGACTTACAGAGTTCATTTAGTGACCATTTAAAGTTGAGAAAAGTGACTTTCACGCTTGTGACCATTGCAGCCTCCCCATAGTCACATGATCAAAATTCAGACGCTCTGGCAACTAGCTCGTACTTATGACGGTTACAGTGTCCCGCGATACCCCTTTTTGTGACCTTCTGACCAAGTAAAGTCAATGAGGAAGCCCAGATTCACTCCACAAGGGCATGATTCATTTAACAACTGCAGTAATTCACTTAACAACAGTGGCAAGGAAGCTCGTAACATGAGACCAAGCTCACGGTGGAGGTTTCACTTAGCTACAGAAATTGTGGGCTCCATTCTGGTCGTACGTCAAGGACTAGCCCTGGTGAACTCTCGGCATCAGCCAACCTACTGGGGACGCCTGGCAGTGGAGGAAGGACGCGGATGAGGGGGCCATGTGGCTGCACAAGGGAGGAGGGGATTGTTGGCGTCCAGCTGGATAGACTTGAGCCAAAGGGGCCACAAAGGAGAGTCAACCACTCATCCCGCTGGATCCACCGGTAGACAAATTTCTGCGGACTGCACAGAAGTGGAACAGAGCTGGGGAGAGAAAGGGGAGAAGGTTAGTGTGATGGGCCAAAGGGGTGTGGCACAAAGCCAACACAGTCAGATAATCAGTAGGAGTCCCTTTATTAGCTCCAACTCTGCCCCCAATGTCCTGGTTACCTTCTGGCTGGAGAAAAACTCTTCCAGGTACAGAATCCCTTGATTCTGCAGAGAATCAAGGCCAAAACGTGGTCAACAAAAACTGGAACTGTAAGTCCAATCAAGGCAAAATGAGGTAATTAGTCTGGCAGGGCAGGAGCAGGAATTCCAGACATGAAGGCACGGCAGTAATTTAACACAGTTGGGAGGATGCCAGGAACGCAGATAACTAACATCAACATAAGATAAACTCACGTTTGTTCCCAGCAAATGCGGCTCTCAGCTGCCTCTTCTTTAAACTCTCTTGTGGCTAATGAAAGGAATCAGGGCCCTTTCCTCCCCCGTAAGCCATACAACTCACGTTGCTCCCTCCTCCGTTCCTCCCTGTGTGCCCTAGGATGAAGAGGGGGTGGGCTGGGTCTTCCTCTGAACTTCCTCTCCCTTGTTCTACCTCTCCCCTGCTCTGCCCAGCTTTGCCCTTCTCCATTTTACTCCACAGCCAACCTCCGATAGTTAGGGTCAGTTATTTCCCACCCGTAGCCCTGTCCAGGATTGCCTGTTTTGGGCACTTTGCTTCTAATTACAACTTAGCCCAAAGTTTCTGATGATTTTTCCAAGATGGAGGAAACAGTTGAACCAAATTATTAGCATTATTAGTAAACAGCTATACCAATAGGGCCTATCGTGCTAAGCAGTGAACACGAGAGACAGAGCTCAGGTGATAAGCAAGGACCACCCCTGATCCAAGAGCACGAAGAGTGGAGAGAAGGTAAGAACAGCTCAGACTGAGCCGACTACTCGGGAGGAGAGCACCCTGCCCCTCTCCACAGGGCATACCTGGGGACTGAGACTTAAGGAGATGATGTGGGGAGGGGCATTTATTGGGAACGAACGCTGAATTCCTGGGGTGTTGAATGCCGACGTCTGAACTTTTCTGGATTCCTTGCACTCTTTCTGGATTTCTGGATTAATTGCCTGCCTCCTTTGCTTCCGGGATTCCTCGACCTGCCGTGCTGGAGTTCTTGCTGTGCAGCCGTGGTGCTCACAGCGTTGGGCTGGACTACTTGCAGCCAGAGGCTGCTGGAGGGGTGTGTCTGTGTCTGTGATCACTTTGCTCTGGGACTTGCCAGAAACATGGGGGCGCCTGGGGAACATTTGGAGCAATAAAGGGGTGGTTTGAACGGTCAGCTGACTGTGTTGCTTCTGTGCCGTGCTCCAGGGCTGTTCCAGTTGTTCGTCGATGCCATTTTTTTCCTGCTTATCAGTCACCAAGAATTGCCATCATTTTATTTGGCTTTATGGAGAAACTTCCCAGATTATCAGAGTTTCTCATTCTGGGAGTTGAAGTTTGCACATCTTAACTGGTTAACATCTTAACTCTGAAATGGTACAGATTCTCCTCCTTGAGCAGGGGGCTGGACTAGAAGACCTCCAAGGTCCCTTCCAACTCTGTTATTCTATTCTATTCTATTCTATTCTATTCTATTCTATTCTATTCTGCATTCTATTCTATTCTATTTTCTATCGTATTCTATTATTTTCTATTATATCCTATCCTATCCTATCCTATCCTATCCTATTTTATTCTATTCTATTCCATTCCACGGAGTTCCCAGGGACACAGTCTGTAGGCAACACAAGCACACATGCCAACACACAGCAGAGGTAGTCCACGACTCACAACTATTCATTTAGTGACTGTCTGGTTGCAACAACACTGAGAAAGGTGACTTATGGCCATTCTTCACCTTTATGACGGCTGCAAGCATCCCCAGGGTCACCTGATCAAAATTTGGATGCTTGTCAACTGACTCATATTTATGACCGTCGCAGAGTCCTGGTCCCCCTATTTGCAAACTTCTGACAAGCCAGGGAAGCCAGATTCACTTAACAACCAGTGTTAGGAACTTAACAACTGCAGTGATTTGTTTAACAGCAATGGTGATAAAGTGGGGCAAAGCTCACTTAAGCTCACAACCGTCTTGCTTAGCAATGGAAATTTTGGGCTCCGTTGCAGTTGTAAGTTGAGGACTACCTGCACCATAGGATGAAGACTCAGGAATCCAGCAACCAGAGACCACCACCCCAGGCCCGGCCCCGCTGGATCTGGAAGACGAGGGGAAGCTTGCTACAGACGCTCACGGAGCACCAATACCTGCTGAGAAGGTCAGGAGGACTGCGATCCAGCCCAGAATGTACGACCAGGAGAAGCGCCAGTCGGCGTAGCGCTTGCTGTAGAAATTCAGAGTCACGCCGGTGTAGACGGAGAGGCCCAGCAGGGCGAAGAGTCCTGGGAACAAAACGGGGGTTTTCTTGAACGATGTGAATTTGGGGGAAATATCAAACTAGGCTTAGAACACAGAGCGTAGAATAAGGGGTTTTTTGAAGGGACCCTGGAGGTCTTCTATGCTTAGGGACCTTACGCCATTCTGGAAACATGGCTGTCCAGTCTCTTCTTGAAAACTTCCAGCGTTGGAGCAACCACAACTTCTGGAGGCCAGCTGGTTAATTGTCCTCACTGTCAGGAACGTTCTCTTTAGTTCTCGGTTGCTTCTCTCCTCGCTTAGCTTTCCATCTGTCGCTTCTTCTCATGTTTAAGTCTATTGACAAAGGTTCCACCCTGGAGAACTTGTGTTTTCTCATTTACTGAAACCTGAATCTCTCAGCCTCCCAATTCCCCGGTCAAACTATCCTGTCTCCATCTTTCTGTAGAGTCTCTTATGGAATAACAGAGTTTGGGAGGAACCTTGGAGGTCATCTAGATCGAGCCCCCTGCTCGAGCAGGAGAGCCTATTCCAAATATTAACCTCTACCTAGCATTGAACTCACATCCTCCTGAATTGTGAGGTTACCAGATCATTCAAGATCGTTCTGGATCTTGAGCCTATCTTCTAAAGCAGAGGTCCCCAAACTTGGCCACTTAACTAGCTGAGGAATTCTGGGCGTTGAAGTCCACAAGTCTTAAAGTTGCCAAGTTTGGGGACCCCTGTTCTAAAAGGTTGGCTTGGTATCATCTGCAAATTTGATGGGTTCCCCTTCTGTCCTTTCATCTAAATTGTTTATGAAGATGTTGAAGAGTCCTGGGCCCGAGACAGAACCTTGTGGCAGCCCACTGCTTACTTCCCTCCATGTCAATGCAATTCTACTGAGGACAACACGTTGAGTGCGGTTGGTCGCCAGTCACAAATCCATCTGATGGCAATGCCACATTTTTCTACCTTACTAAGAAGTAAATTGTGGTCTGCTTTATCAAATGCTTTACTGAAGTCTAACTATTCTATGTCCGCAGCATTTCACTGATCCACTAAGTTAGTCACTTTGTCAAAGAATGAAATAAATTTTGTTTGGCATGACCTGTTTTTGACAAACCTGTGCTGGCTTCTAGTAATCAGATACAGATGATTAGAGTTGGAAGGGACCTTGTAGGTCATCTACTCCAACCCCCCACCCAAGCAGGAGACCCTACACCATTTCTGACAGAGGGCAGTCCAGTCTCTTCTTGAAAGCCTCCAGGGATGAAGCTCCCACAACTTCTGAAGGCAACTTCTGTTCCATTGGTGGATTGTTCTCCCTGTCAGAAAATTCCTCCTTATTTCCAGGTTGAATCTCTCCTTGATTAGTTTCCACCCTTTGCTTCTTGTCCTGCCTTCAAAATAAGTCAACCCCTTCTTCTTTGGGGCAGCCCCTCAAATATTGGGAGAGTGCTATAATGTCACCCCTACTCTTTTTTACAAGAGTAGACATATCCAATTCCTGCAACTGTTTGTAGTATTTTTGAGCCTCCAGTCCCCTCATCTTCCTGTTTACACTGAATCTCTCCTGTACAGTTTCCATCCATTATTCCTTGTCTGGCCTTCAGGTGCCTTGGAAAATAACTTGATCCCCTCCTCCTCTCTGTAGCAGCCCCTCAAATACTGGAAGGCTGCTCTCCTATCTCCCCTGGTCCTTCTCTTCCCAAGACTATCCAGGCCCAGTTCCTACAACCGTTGCTCACATGTTTTAGCCTCCAGTCCCCTCATATAGACGCAATCTACATAGACTTCTGTAAAGCCTTTGATTCAGTGGTACACGACAAACTACTCCTAAAACTAAAACTAAAATCTTACAGTATCTCTGGACACCTGCATAACTGGATAGAAGCATTCCTGTCAAACAGACAACAAAAGGTCA
The DNA here is from genome assembly GCF_900518735.1 of Pseudonaja textilis. The sequence goes on from NW_020769404.1 coordinate 1,186,577, forward strand.
AAATTGGGAACATCCTATCAAATTCTGTACCTGTCAACAGTGGTGTCCCCCAAGGGTTCTAGGACCAACTCTCTTCATACTCTACGTAAATGACCTCTGTGATCATATTAAGAGCAACTGCGTTCTCTTCACTGATGATGTAAAGCTATTCAACACCACAGACAATACTACTACCCTTCAAAAAGACCTCGACTATGTATCAGAATGGTCAATCAAATGGTAACTTCAAATCTCAACAAATAAATGCTCTGTCCTACATATTGGCAAAAAACAAACAAACCAGAAAATAAAATACAGGCTGAATAGTCAAGACCTTGTTGAGGATCCAAACTCTGTCAAGGACCTTGGAGTACTCATCTCTAATGATCTAAGTGCTAGAGCCCACTGTAACTACATAGCCAAAAAGGCGTTGTTAACCTAATCCTGCATAGCTTTTTCTCTGCTAATATTACACTACTAACTAGAGCTTACAAAACATTTGCTAGACCAATACTTGAATACAGCTCATCAGTCTGGAACCCACATTATGTATCTGATATTAACACAGCTGAGAAAGTCCAGAAATATTTCACAAGAAGAGTTCTCCACTCCTCTACTCGTTGCAGAACACCTTATGCCACCAGACTTGAAATTCTAGACCTAGAAAACCTAGAATTATACCACCTTCGGTCCGATCTAAGTATAGTATATAAAATCATACATTGCAATGTCCTACCTGTCAATGAATACTTCAGCTTCAACCATTACAATACAAGAGCAAACAATAGATACAAACTCAAGGTAAATGGCACCAAACTTGATTGCAGGAAATATGACTTCAGCAACAGAGGGGTCAATGTCTGGAATACTCTACTTGACTCTGTGATTTCTTCCTCAAACCCCCAAAACTTTAACCTTAGTCTTTCTACTATTGACCTCACCCCTTTCCTAAGAGGTCTGCAGGGGGGCGTGCATAATGTACCATAACCAACGTGCCTACCATCCCTGTCCTATTGTTTCTTTTATTTTTTATTTTTCTTATATGTATCCATGTATTCATAACTATGTTTTTACTTATATCTATTATCTTGTAAGCAATTGACAAATAAAAATAAGTAAAATAAAATAAATAAATAAATCATCCTGGTTGCTCTTCTCTGCATTCTTTCTAGAGTCTCAACCTCTTTTTTATAGGGTGGTGACCAAAACTGGATGCAGGACTCTAGGTGTGGCCTTAGTAAGGCTTACTAATACAGGTGGACATGTTGAAGTCACACCAAGGTGTCCTCATGTGACTTGAAGCCACCGTTGTATTATAAACAGCAACACTCTAAGCTCTCCAAACTTGGCAACTTTAAGACTTGTGGACTTCAACTCCTGGAATTCTGGGAGTTGTAGTCCACAGGTCTTAAAATTGCCAAGTTTGGGGAGACCCTTGCTCTCAGCTAAAACCAAGCAAGCCACTTTCAACCATAGATTAGGGATCCCCAAAGCTTTTCCTTCGTTACCCCAAACCACTGATCAGAATGTCCTCATTTAAATGTCCAGTATGGTGACCAAAACTGGGTGCAGTGCTCTAGGTGTGGCCTTACTAAGGTTTTATAGAGTGGTAGTAGTACCTCCCTTGATCTTGATTGTATCCCTCTGTTAATGCGATCACCTTGTTCAGTTTCTAGGTTGTTGTGGTTAGTTGGCAGCAGGTGCGGATGGCTGAGGAGAGCGAGGACTCAGATGACGGGCCAGGACCATCAGGGAATGGACTGCTGCCTTCAGAGATTGTGGGGGCTGGCAGCAGCAATGAGGAGTTTCCCGAGGGGCCTGTGCCAAGTGCGTGTGCGTGTGCGTGCAGGATTGCTCACAGGAAAGAGCAGCTACAACAACACGGGAGACTCGGGAGTAAGGCTGCAAGGTAATGGCCCCTCCTTCAAGAAGATAAAAGCTAGCTGTGAATCGGATGTTCTTTGCAGGAAGCAAAGACGTTTTGAAACTCGAGCCTTGTGGACATTGCAGTCTTAGTTGGTATTTGAAAACTCTTGTGTTGTGAAATATTTTTTATCTTTTAGTCTTGGCAGACTCGCACAGTTTTGGCGAGGTTTGTGCTTATCAAAGTTAATTAGTTTGCAGCAGCCTTTTTAACCGGGGATTCGTAAGAATCCTTAAAAGGTTTCTGTTCCCTTTGGTTCATGTTTGTTTTATTGGAAAAGGGTTCGGGTCAGAACAGAGGTGCTCGAAAATACCCCGCTTACCTCTGGATAGAGCGGTGGTTTGTCAGGCTTGGCAGCTTGGAGACAGCTGGACTTCAACTCCCAGAATCCTCCCAGCCAGACCCACCTACCTGCGATCAAGAGGGTGACCCCTGCCGAGCGACTGCGGGAGAAGCGATTGGTGCCAGAGTAGGTCATCAGCTCCAGGATAATCCCAGCAAAGGAAGAGAGGATGGAGATGAGCATGAAGGCTCTCGTGGCGTCCCAGAAAGCTGTGGGTTGGGGGAGCAAGAGCCATTGGTTTCCCTCACACCACGCTTAGCTTCAAGTCCAGGAAGTGAACCTGAAGCTAACGTGAACGTGAGCTTCATGACGGGTTCAAAGTTGGGAGGGTCCTCCCCAGAGTTACTTTACCACCCAGCGTTCTGATAGTCACAGTCAATTTTTTTGGCCTCAGTTGTTAAATGAAGCGCTGAAGTTGTTAAGTGAATCGAGCAGCCATTAGGCAAATCCGTCTTCCCTCATTGACTGGACTTGGGGGAAGCCAGCTTGAAAGATCACAAATGGTGATCCCGTTGATCCTAGGACAGAGGTCCCCAAATTTGGCCACTTTAAGACTTGTGGACGTCAGCTCCCAGAATTTTCATTTTCTTCCTTCCTTCCTTTTTCTTTTCCTTCCTTCCTTCCCTTATGTTTGTCTGTCTATCTATCTACCCTACCTACCTACCTAGCCCCTATCTTCCATCCATCAACCTATCCACTATCTATCATCTATCTGTCTGTCTGTCTGTCTATCCATCCATCCATATCTATATCATCTATCTATCTGTTTGTTTCTCGTTCCTTATATTTCTGCCTGTCTGCTCTTCTGTCTGTCTGTCTGTCTGTCTGTCTGTCTAATTCATATGGTCACCTATCTCACAGAAAGTGAGCTTGGGAGGCATACAAACCACCCAATAAAACAGTAAGGCCTTTATTTATTTATCTCTTAAAGCAGGGGTCCCCAAACTTGGCCACTTTAAGATTTGTGGACTTCAACTTCCAGAATCCCAAACTTGGCCACTTTAAGACTTGTGGACTTCAACTCCCTGGTAGGGAGTCTTAAAGTGGCCAAGTTTGAAGACCTCTGTCCTAGGGCATTGCAACCATTTGGAGAAGATATCAAGATAGAAAGTGGGAGGTGGTGAATTCTAGTCCCGCCTTAGGCATGAAAGCCGGTTGGGTGACTTAGGGCCAATCACCAGGAGACAGTGAGTTCTAGTCCCACCTTAGCCATGAAAGCCAACTGCTCCCCCTCTTCTCAGTCAAACCCACCTCACAGGGCTGTTGTTATTAGGAAAATGGGAGGAGGAAGATGTGTTGGATATGTTCCTTGCCTTGAGTAATTGCAAAAGTAGTAAAGGCAGGATACAAATAAAATAAAATAATTAATATATGCTGATTGACAATTGCCCAAATTTGGACCACATCACCATGGAACTGTTCAGTAGTTGTTGGTGTGAGAACTGGTCATGTCACTTTTTTCAGCATCACTGTAACTTTGAACCGTCGCTATATGAATGTCCATAAGTCGAAGACTACCATATCTTTACAGATGCTCAGAGGATGCCCTAAATCAGGGGTGTCCATCCTTGGCAACTGAAATGGTATAGATTATCCTGGTTGGGGAGGGGGCTGGACTAGAAGACCTCCAAGGTCTCTTCCAGCTTCTATTCTATTCTATTCTATTCTATTCTATTCTATTCTATTCTATTCTATTCTATTCTCTGTTCTGTCTGTTCTGTCTGTTCTGTTCTATTTTCTATTCTATTTTATTCTATTCTCTATTCTGTTCTGTTCTGTTTGTTCTGTCTGTTCTGTCTGTTCTGTTCTGTTCTATTCCATTCTATTCTGTTCTCTATTCTGTTCTGTTCTGTTTTCTATTCTATTCTATTCTATTCTATTCTATTCTATTCTATTCTATTCTATTCTATTCTATTCTATTCTATTCTATTCTATTCTATTTCATTCCATTCCATTCCATTCCATTCCATTCTATTGAAGGCCTGTGGACCTACTCTCAGAATTCCTAGTCAGCCACCCTTTAAGACATACTGGCTGGGGAATTATGGGAGTTGAAGTCCACAGCTCTTCAAGTTGCCGAGGTTGGAAGCCACCCCTGTACTAAACCAGCCCAATAGGGGCTCTTGGGATGGTGCAGCGAAAACAGTCCCATTTTCCAGCCCCCAACCATGGTCTCCTCACCGAGGGTGATGGTGTGCGGGTGGCATTTGTTCCCCACACAGAAGCGCCAGAGCCCTTGGTTGCTGAGGCTGCCGGAGTATCGGTATTGCATCCAAAAGTCCGTCGCTGTGGCAACAATGAGGAGGACCAGCCCAGAAGTGGCGCACAACAGGGCCCCTCCCATCCAGCCGAACATCGTGGCCCCTGGTGGTCGAGACGCTCCAGCGGGGTCTCCTTTTGGAAGAAGAAAGGGGAGGGGGAAATTCTGCAAACCGGGAAAATCAGCCCAATGGGGATGTCCTAGTATGATTTGATTGCGTCCTAGTATGACTATCTAGTAGACGTCCTTGTATGACCAATGACTATTATTAAGTGTTGCACCTGATGATTCTTGACTCTTGACGGAAGTCTCTTTTCTTTTATGTGCACTGAGAGCATTTGCACCAAGACAAACTCCTTGTGTGTCCAATCACACTTGGCCAATAAAGAATTCTATTCTATTCTATTCTATTCTATTCTATTCTATTCTATTCTAT
>NW_020769404.1:1204903-1227199 GCF_900518735.1 Pseudonaja textilis
GGGAGGAAAGGAAGAAGAACGTAGAGAGGAGGAAGAGGAAGAAGAGGAGGAGGATTGTGAGGTCTTCAGCAGATGTTTCATGACCCAGCTAGGGAACATCATCAGTGCTAGAAGGGAGTGGGTTTTGTGGAATGAAGCTGTAGGAGAAGGGGAGGAGGAGGAGGAGTGTGGGGTCTTGGGTGCTCTCTGGGCTTGGGGGTTTCCTTTCAGGCCTTTCACGACCCAACTAGGGAACAGCATCAGTGCTAGATGGGCGGGGTTTGCTGCTCCCTGTTTCCATACAGCAGCTTGCTCCGTCGGGTGTGAGCGGGATGGGTTTTCCTCCCAGGAGATTCCCGGATCCCAGGATTGCTTTTGTATTCCTTTGCCTCTGGCTTAAGTAGGGGGTGGACTGGAAGACCTCTCAGGCCCCTTCCGGCCCTTGTGCCTCTGACCTCCTACCTTTCCCACCAGCTGGACAATCTCGGCCAGGTCCTCCTCCTCCTGCAGGATCTCCTTGGCCTTCGTTCGCAGGGAGATGAACTCTGGGTAGAGCCGCTCGTAGTGCTCGTCCAGCGCCCGCGTGTATTTGCTGTAGCTGATCAGCCAGTTGACGGAGGGGAAGTGCTTCCGCTGGGCCAGCTTCTTGTCCAGGCCCCAGAAGACCTGCAGGCCGAGCACACACACACACACACACGGGCCTTGTCGGATGGCTTGATTCGTCTTTTAGTGTATTATTGCGTTGCGTTACTTTAGTGTATTATTGCATTTTATTTTAATTTTATAATATTTTATTCATTAATTATTATTTCATTTATTTTACTATTTCATTTTATTATTTATTATTTTACTATTTCATTTTATTATTATTTGATTTGATTTTTATTATTATTTGATTTGTTTATTATTTTATTATATTATTTTATTTTTAAAAAAATTAAAAATCCCTTCCTCCCTCCCTCCCTCCCTTCCTTCCTTTCTTCCCTCCTTCCTTCCTTCCTTCCTTCCTTCCTTCCTTCCTTCCTGTTAGAATGTTGCATTTCAGGCTAATTCTGCCCACTGCCAGGAGTTCAATCCTGACCAGCTCCAGGTCGACTCAGCCTTCTGCCCTTCCGAGGTCGGTAAAATGAGGACTCAGATTGTTGGGGGCAAATAGGCCGACTCTGTAAACTGCTTGGAGAGGGCTGTGAAGGCACTGTGAAGGTGACAACCATCAAACCAGCCATTCGATGGGCTTCATAGCCCCCTGGCTCCCAGGCCTGCTGGTAGAATCATGTTTTTAGGGCTTTCCAAAAGAGTCACAAGATGGAGGCCAGTCTTATCTCCACGATATGCCACAGGGAGGGAACATGTGGTGGCCTGTCAGCCAACGGCCCCTCCAGCAGCCAAATCAGAGGAGGAGGAGGAGGAGGTGTGGGAGTCGGGGTCTGCATCAGGGCAACCTGGGAGGCGGAACCTGGGCTGTCTAGTGCCTGATGTGTGGATGCACAGAAGGCAGAGGAGAGGAGAGCAGTGGAAATCTATGGGCTGGACCTCGGGACGGAAGAGCCACCGCTGCTAGCAAAGCCCCACCGTAGCTCTGGGGATCAAAGGCAGGGGACAAAGATGAATAGATGTGGCGGACAACTATTCACCTCCTCGATGGACGGACTTGTAAGCCTGCGGTGAGAGAGGAACTTGGCCGGGGCTGCCGGCATTCCTAACAAAGGGATCTTTTGAGTTCACGTCAAGAGGGTGTGTCGTGTTTGGGGAGCTGGGTCAGAACAGGGCCACCACAGAGAAGGCCCTTCTTCTGGATCCCACCAGGAGGGCCTCCTAAAGAGAGGGGACCAGTAGCCTCCCCTGGCCCCCGCTACTCTGGTGGGCGACTTAAGGAAAGACGGTGTTTCAAAGAACCTGGCCTGAAGCCATGGAGGATTTGGAAGGGGGCAACCGGCACCCTGAATTGGACTCAGAAGCAAATTGGCACCCAGTGCGGCTCCCACAAGAGAGGTGACCACATCATGCAAATCTAGGCTTGCACAAAACCATGTAGGTTGCCACATTTTGGACCAATTAGAGCTTTCGGATACTTTCCAAGGGCAGCCCCATGCAGAGGGCATTGCAGTAGTCAAGATGGGAGGTGACTAGGGCGTGGATTTGTTCGCAGCGGGATGGTTGGTCCAGGAAAAGGGTTGGATGCTCCCAGGGGCGCTAAGGAGGTGGAAGCAGTAAAAACCTGACTCACCTGGACAATCCCCAGAGTTGCAGAGGTGACGGGATCCGAGAAATCCCCGCCAGGAGGGGACACCCTATAAGAAACAGGCAAGAGGAGGTTGGTCAAAGGCATAAATCCCAGATAGCTGATGATTTCTCCTGTGAAGACCCAGGGTGTGACACAAAAATAACCAAGTCAGAAAGGTAGAATAAATTCCCTTTAACGCCCCCAACTTCGGCCCCAATGTCCAATTATCTTCAACTGGGTATCAAACTCTTCCATAAAACAGTCTACGAAGAAAGTAAATGCAGTCCGAAGCAAAAGTAAAAATAATTAGAAAGAAAAAAACCAACGCAAACTACACTGGAGTCATTAACACGGCAGGCCAGGATGATAAATTGCAGGCTTCCACAAGATAACGCAGCACCCACAGTTGGGAGGACCCCAAAACCCAGATAAACCTCGACCAAGATAATGCACGCTTTGCTTCCAGCAAGGAGCTGTTGTGCAGGTACCCTGTTCTCCCAGCTGCAATTAATGACAGGGATCAGGGCCTTTTTCTCCACCCTAAGCCATGTTGCTCCCTTCTCCGTTCCTCCCTGCGTGCCCTAGGATGAAGAGGGGATGGGTCTTGCTCTGAATGCCCAGCCGGACTGTGCCCTTCCCCCGTTTCTTCCACAGCCACCAGACCCCCACTCCCACTCCCTCTCAGCTTCTCAATCTCCCCCTCAGAATCAGACCCCAACAAGGGTATGACATCTCCCTCCTACCAACGGCTGAAGTTTGTTTACAAAGCTTTCCCGTCAGCAGCATCCAACGCCTTGATGAGAACATTGAGATTTCAACCCAGCCAATGGTTGGCTTGCAAAAATGAAGAGATCCGCTGCTAAAAGATGTCTAATGATGAGGGAATAGAAGGGGAACGCATCAAATTTCCAGATGATACCAAGCTGGCAGGAATAGCCAACACCCTATAACCGTGATGGCGATCCTATGGCATGTGTGCCACAGGTGGAACGCAAAGCCATTTGTGCCGGCACGCGAGCCACAGGCAAACTTATCTCACTGAACATGCACATGCCTCACAGCTGATTTTCGGCCGGTTTGAGGCCTTTTTCGGCCTCCCAGAGGTTTGAGGAAGGCTTCTGCAGGCTGAAAAATAGGCCTGTTTCGTCACTTCCTGGATTTCCAGAAATACCAGAAGTGACAAAACAGGTCTATTTTTCGGCCTGCAAAGGCTTTCCTCAAGCATCTGGGAGGCCAAAAATCAGCTGTGAAGTGCAGTGCAGGTAAGGGGGGCAGTGGCGGGGGGAAATTGCATGCGCAGGGGTGTGGTGGGGCGCACACATTGCCTTCTGGGTGCTGGCACATGAGCGTGCATGCACAAGTGGCACCCAATTTTTGGCATAGGAGCCCAAAAAGGTTAGCCACCACTGCCCTAGAAGTTAGGCTCAAGATCCAGATGGATCTTGACAGACTGGAACACTGGGCCGTAACTAACAAAACGAAATTCAATGTAGAGAAAAGTCAAGTCTTACACTTAGGCAAGAAAAACCAAAAGTACACATACAGACTGGGTGAAACCAGGCTCAATAGCAGTAACTGGGAGAGGGATCTTGGAGTCTTAGCGGACAACCAGTTAAATATGAGCCAGCCGTGTGCAGCAGCAGCCAAAAAAGCGAATGCAATCCTAAGTTGCATTAACAGAGGGATACAATCAAGATCAAGGGAAGTACTAATACCACTCTATAAAGCCTGAGTGAGACCACACCTAGAGTACTGCATCCAGTTTTGGTCACCACTATAAAAAAGATGTTGAAGCTCTAGAAAAAGTGCAGAGAAGAGCAACCAGGATGATGAGGGGACTGGAGGCTAAAACATACAATGAACGATAGCAGGAACTGAGCCTGGCTAGTCTTGGGAAGAGAAGGACCAGGGGAGACATGATAGCGGTCTTCCAATGTTTGATGGGCTGCCACAGAGAGGAGGAAGGGGTCAAGCTATTATCCAAGGCACCTGAGGACCAGAGAAGGAATAATGGATGGAAACTGAACAAGGAGAGATTCAATCTAGAAATAAGGAGGAATTTTCTGACAGTGAGAGCAATCCACCCACGGAACAGAAGTTGCCTTCGGAAGTTGTGGGAGCTTCATCCCCGGAGGCTTTCAAGAGGAGACTCGACTGCCACCTGTCAGAAATGATGTAGGGTCTACTACTCTTCAGTGGGGGGGGGGGTGGACTAGATGACCTCCAAGGTCCCTACCAATTCTGTTAATCTGTATCTAAGAATCTGGCAACTTACGCTCCGACGATGCTGACGCTTCCCTCTCGCTCAGGGCTTCCCAGGCACCTGACACGGCCGGCCCGTTCATAGAAGGACGCCAAGCGGGCGCCCAGGTAGGCTGGGTACCCACTGTCTGCAAAGGAAAAAGAGAGTTTGGGTCTCTCGTGGTTTGGAAAAAGTCCGCGAAAGTTGAGGAGGGAATGAAGACGCAGGAAGATCTGTTCCTTCTGAATGTGGTTCTCAACCTGGACAGCTTTAAGGAAGGCAGACTTCAACTCCCAGAATCCCGCACTGCATTTCGGAAAGCTAAATCAATGCTTCTCGATCTCAGCCTCTTTAAGAGATGTGGACTTTGTTGGAAGTGTAAACAAACAACAGGTACTTTCTTTCACATGTGGTGGTTGTGCCCCAAAGCCAAAAAATTCTGGAATGAATTAAAAAATTGGCTGCAGGAAATAACAAATGAAAAAAAAAATAGAATTCAAACCGGAAATGTTTTTATTAGGGATAATTAGAAGTGAATATAAAAAAGAAATTGAATATTTCATAATACATATTCTGACAGCAGCAAAAATAACTTAGGCTCAAAATTGGAAAGGGGAAGGTAGTCCCACAGATAATATGTTAATTGAAAAACTTATGGATTGTGCAGAAATGAATAAACTTATCGTGGAGTTGCAAGAGAAAGAAAAAAGAATTCTATATGGTCTGGGATAATCTATATACTTGGATAGATAACAAGAATAATAGTTTATATATAATGTAAATATGAATAATGTATATATGCATAGAGATATGAATGATGGAAGATGGAAAAAATGGTACAATGTATTGCAAAAAATGTAAACATGATTTGTGTGTTTTTTTTTAAATTATAAAACTTTAATAAAAAAAATATTAAAAAAAAAAGAAACGTGGACTTCAGCTCAAAATAAGGAAAAACTCTCAGGAACTTTGAATTCCCCGAAGTAAAACTTTATTGAATACACCATTTTGGTACTGAAGAATCAAAACCAGCACTGGTTTCTTCCCACGCAAATGCTTGCCTGGTTAAACAACAGCTTCCCCTTTTTCCCCGCCTCTGAGTGGTCACATTGTCCAATCATGAGACGTCTTTTTGCTATGGGAACAGTCCGTCTCCTTCTCAAGCACCTGCAGCAGTGGCCTTGGTGGTTGCACAGGCTCTCACGGTCACACACACATTCTCAGCTTTCTATTTCCCCTTCTCTCCCCCGTCCCAGTCCAAGTCTAAAAAGCATTTAGGGTTGAAAGAGACAAAGCAGTTCAAACTTGACACTCCCAGTATCTCCCATGTGTTCAGTGGGAAGGCCAGGAACTGGGTTGAACTGGTCCAGGGGTCTCCAACCTTAGCAACTTTAAGACTTGGGGACTTCATCTCTCAGAATTCCCCAGCCAGCCTGGGGAATTCAAACTGCCAAGGGTGGAGACCAGCCTATTGAAAAGAAGGATGAGGAGTGATAGGATCGCACTCTTCTAATATCTGAGGGGCTGCCCCAAAGACGAGGAGGGGATCAACCTATTCGGCAAAGCACCGGAGGGCAGGACAAGAAACAACAGATGGAAACTAACCAGGGAGAGAAGCAACCTGGAACTAAGGATAAATTTCCTGACAGTTAGAGAATGCTCCAACTCTGGAAGTTTTAAAAAAGATATTGGATAACCATTTGACTGAAGTGGGGTAGGGTTTCCTGCCTAGGCAGGGGGTTGGACTAGAAGACCTCCAAGGTCCCTTCCAACTCTGTTATTCTCTTCTCTTCTCTTCTCTTCTCTTCTCTTCTCTTCTCTTCTCTTCTCTTCTCTTCTCTTCTCTTCTGTTGTTCTCTTCTCTTCTCTTCTCTTCTATTTTCTATTCCTTCATTCCAATATTTGTTCCATTCTATTTTAAAAGGAAGTTTTTAAAAATGATGTTGGATAACCCTTTGTCTGAAGTGGTGTGGAGTTTCCTCCTTCCTAGGCAGGGGGCTGGACTAGAAGACCTTCAAGGTCCCTTCCAACTCTGTTAATCCTATTCTATTTCAAAATAGCCACGGTGGAGAACACCCTGGTTAGGAAGTCAAAGAAATGTATGGAGAGAGAGGGAAAAAAAACCAACCTGCAGGCATTTCAGCCAAACGGCCAGAAATCTCACGAAGGGCTTCCGCCCAGCGGGAGGTGGAGTCGGCCATCATGCTAACATGGTATCCCATGTCCCGGAAATATTCCGAGAGGGTGATTCCTGGGGAGAGAGAAAGGAAGGATTACCGGAAGATCCCAAAGAAAACTGAAGAGGCTTTGCTGGTCCCTTCCTACCTTTGTTATGCTGTGATTTTTATCAAAGGAGACAGCACGTGTGCCAGTCCTGAAAAAGGGAGAGAATGTTCTCACTTTGTGACATTGGCCGTCTTAGATAGTGGCGTCTGGCTCTCCTTGGCTGATCTTGGAAAAGGTATCAAATATTTGGGCAGGAATATTAAATCACCCGAAAGTTTCAGAGGGATACGACCGACAACAGCGCCGAAAAAAAGGCATTTACAGCCGGTCCTGGCACCTATGACCGTCACAGCATCCCTCCCTGTGGTCACATGGTCAAAATTCAGGCGTATCTTTAAACAAGGTAAAAAGGTGAAAAAGGTTCCCCTCACACCTACATGCTAGTCCCGTGATAGCAAACCTGTGTCACGCGTGCCACAAGCGGCCCGCAGAGCTATTTGTGCCAGCATGTGAGCCGCAGGCAGACTTACCTCCCTGCGCATGCGCGTTCCTCTCAGGGGCTTGTAAAAAGCCTCTGCAAACTTTGCAGGCCGAATAATAGGCCCGTTTCATCACTTCCGGTAATACCGGAAGTGACAAAATGGGCCTATTATTCGTCCTGAAAAGCCTTGCAGAGACTTTTTCCAAGCCTCTGGGAGGCCGAAAAAGGCCTCAAACCAGCCAAAAAATCAGCTGCGAGGTAAGGGGGTGGGGGTGGAGATTGCATACACATCGGCAGAGGATGGGGGGAGGGTGGGCACACATTGCATTCTGGGTCCTGGCACGCTAGTGCGTGTGCGCTGGTGTGTGCACAATTTTTGGCACAGGAGCCCCAAAAGGTTAGCCACCACTGTGCTAGTCGTTTCCGGCTCTAGGGAGCAATGCTCATCTCCGTTACAAAGCCGAAGAGCCAGCGCTGTCTGAAGATGTCTCCGTGGTCATGTGGCTGGCATGACTAAATACCGAAAGCGCACAGAGCGTTGTTCCCTTCCCACCAAAGGGGTCCCTATTTTTCTACTTGCATTTTTTATTACGTGCTTTCGAACTGCTAGCTTGGCAGAAGCTGCTGGGACAAGTTAACAGGAGCTCCCTCCGTTATTCGGCGCTAAGGATTCGAACCGCCAAACTGCCAACCTTTCTGATCGACAAGCTCAGCCTCTGAGCTATTGAGCCACTGAGATCTGTAATGTCACAGGCTCATGTGATGGCACTTGCAACCTTCCCAGCCAACTGTCAACTCATGAAATATTTCTGTGGTCTTTTTAGAGTTGCCAACAGAAAGGGAGGAAATTGGAAAAAGGTTTGGAAATTGAAAGTGCATTCCATAAATGTTTTCAAAGATAGTAACTAGATGACTGAAGTTTCTGCCGGACAAAACTCTTAACTGATTGATGACTCTTGGCTATGAATGTGTCCCATTGGAGAATATGAATTACTATACACCCAGGGGGTGGGGGAAAACCAGAGTCAAGGGTGACAATGGATTATGGCTCCACCCAGGCAATGATTTAAATGGGGTTAAGTGTCGGAATCCTGACACCAACAAGCAAAGGAAATAGGGTGTTTCCTTAACAGCTGCAGTGATTCGCTTAATGACCATGGGGGAAAAAAGGTTATAAAATTGGGCATGTCCCACTTCGCAACTGGAAATTCCAGCCCCAATTGGGTCATAAGTAAGTCATTTTTTTCCAGGGCCACATTGTAACTTGGAATGGTCACTGAACAAATGAGTGTAAGTCGAGGACCATCTATAATACAGTGTGAGAATTCAGCCATAAACTGTCTTAACAGTTAACCCAAAGATTTTACTTTCTTAAGATAGTTTTAGGGTTTAGCAGTGGGGCATCTGGTGGGGTACCAACTCTGATCCAAAAGAGAATCTTTTAGCCAAAAACAGGGCAATTTTTAATGCCTGTAAATTTTAAGTTTTGAAAATTGCTTTGGAAGTCCTTCCCATGATTGTGGTTCTCAGGCAGAGGTGGCATTCAACCGGTTCTAGAGAACCGGTAGCAGAAATTTTGAGTAGTTTGGAGAACTGGCCAATACCACCTCTTGTTAGGAATATAAGTCACCTAACAGGTATTTGGGTTAGAAATATATAAACCAGGATAGACATTTTAATACTGTCTCTTTAAGGAAATGCAAGAGCATGCAATTGGGTGTGGTTACTCAAACGGCCATAAGATGGAGCCAGAAACCTGGGCTGTTTAGTCTTAGTCTCAGAAGAGAGCGCGTCTGAGTGTGTATCTCTGTTTCCTTCTGTTGGAGAGTATTGCCGTTCCTTCTAATTGACTGATATTACTGGATTTGATGTAAGTCTGATACTGAACTGTTTATGATACTGGATTATCCCTGGACTGAAAACTGACTGATCTTACCTGTGAATGACTTTGGACTGCCTATTTTGAACTTTGCTTAAACCTTTCTGGAAGCAAAAACCTACATTTACTGTACAGTGTATGCTCTGTGTGCTCTGTGTGTATTAATCAAACACTTCTCTCAAATACGTCTCCCTGTATGAGCTCATCCTCCTAACGGGGAATTACCTCAACACCTCTGACTGGCCCCACCAACCCCATCTCTTCGCTGCCTCCCACGGAGTCCCAGCTGATCGGCTGGCTCTTCTTTGGTTGCCCTGCCCAGGAGAACGGAGCTGGAAAGCAGGTTAGTGGGGTGGGGGCAGGGAATGGGGATTTTGCAGTATCTTTCCCCTGCCACACCCACCAAGCCAGACCACTGTTCTCAGGTGTGTGGGGGGCAGGGTGTGTGTGGCATGAAAAAGCCCCTCACCTGTGTAAATGGAGGCCTCCCGAGCAGCCACGGGCATGTTGGAGGTATTGGCCACCAGCGAGGTCCTTTTCATGATGGTTTCCGTCTTCCCATCTACTTCCATGGTGAGCTAGGAGGACGAGAGCCAAAGAAAGTCTTGAGGAGCACCGTGGCTTATAGCGGTGTTGCTCGGCCTGAGCCGTTTTAAGACACATGGACTTTCAACTCCCAGAATTCCCCAGCCAGCATGCTCTGCAATTCTGGGAGGTTGAAGGGAACCCTGGGAGCTGAAGTTTCCCCCCATTCAAAGATGCGGAGGCTGAGAAATGCTGAGCTAGCTTTCCAAAACAGAAAGGGGAAGTGCTGGGAGTTGAAAGTCCACCCGCCTTAAAATGAATACAATTTGAGAAACACCGCTAGCTAATATGCTTATATACAACTTTATATGCTATTCCCAAAACCCTAAAAAATTGGGATCATGACATTCTGGCCTCCAAATACTTTGCATAACTTTCTTAAAGGCAAAAATAAGTATAACAGCATTGGAAGGATCTTGGAGAATCTATGCTACTTTAGTAAGTGGCTGTCTAGTTTCTTGTTAAAAACCTCCAGTGATGAAGCACCCATGATTTCTGGAGGTAACTTCTGTCCCACTAGTTAATTGTTCTCATTGTTTGGAAGTTTCTCCTTATTTCCACGTTGCTTCTCTCTGTTCTGTTCCGTTTCCATCCATTATTTCTTGTCCTGCCTTCAAGTACTTTGGAGAATAATTTTCCACAAATATTCTTTGTGGAAACCCCTGAGGTATTGGAAGGCTGTTATCAGGTCACCCCCTTAGTCCTTCTCTTCATTAGATTAGACATACCCAATCCTGAAACCGTTCATCGTACGTTTTAGCCTCCGGGCCTTTTTAATCCTCTTGGTTGCTCTTCTCTGCACTCTTTCCAGAGTCTCAACATCTTTTTTTACATTGGGGCGACCAAAACCGGATGCGGGATTCTACGTGTGGCCTTATCGAGGCATGATAAAGTGGTATGTACGCTTCATACGATCCTGATTGTATATGATTTTTTTTCCCAGCTGATCCACGAGAACTGGATAGAAGAGCAGAACCGTGTTCCTCTGAAGGTCTCCCCCTTTTCCTTCCAGCCCATGAGCTGCCATTTCCATCGAAAGGCGGGGGGGCTCCTCAAGATATTTGCACCCAGGTGAAGACCAGCAGTGGCTCTGTCGACCTTTGTATTCAGGCTGCTTTCACGTTTACAGATTCACACTTTGCCAACGGATGGGGCGGGGGAGAAGGGAGGGAGACGTCGGAACGTGCCTTCCAGACCAATAACAAGAAACCGTCTCGTGGGAACCAAGGACGTTCCAGCAGGTGTCTGCCAGGTTGGTGGAGGTTTTCCCATAACAATACCTGGACATCTAATCTAATTGGACAATCTGGCCTGCACTAATGTGGGGGAGTGAGGATTCTATACTTCAACTTGCTCTTATATCCCTGCTTCGCTGAGAAACTATGCAGTCAGGCTTTTGGTGGGGGGGGAGAAAATAAGGGGAGGAATTTCTGCCTCTGCCTACCAGCATCCATTGGTATTCATCTAGCTAGCATCCTATCAGTGGGTGAGAGAGTTGAGGGCTGTTTGGAAACTGATGCAGCATTTGCTGTGTGAGCAAGAAGGAGACAGCAAGGAGCCTGGGCGTGGCTTAGCTCAACTGTTCTGTACTAAAGCCACTTGGTGCTGCTGTGAAACTGAAACTCCTCTGCTTGTGTTTTGCCTTTGGAGCAGATTTCTTTTTAGGTGGGGTGGGGGAGTAGAACTCCTTAGCATCAGAGTGTGTTAATAATAATAATAATATAGGAAATACTAATGCTCTGATGGTTATTTTGAAAAATCCTTTCTTAGTGAGCACCTAGAAGCCAAGAGGAACCTACCTGCCAAATTTCAAGTTTGTAGGCTTTATGGTTCTGGAGATTTTGTGATGATGCCTAAGTGGTCTTTTGCTTTTATACTGCACATATATATATATAGATAGATAGATTATTATTATTATATTGAATTGCCTGGGAATTAGCCAGAGTCAGTTTGGTTTTCATGCTGTGCCAAAATGATGTACTCAATAAAGCGTTGCAATAAGAAATCAGACCATCTCGTCAGTGCTTGTTGAGTTGGGTTCGTCAGCCGGAACCTTGACAGGTTCTCGCTTAGTGTCCCTGTCATCCTCACCTCGGGAAAGTCCCTGAGCACCTCCGACATCTCGTTTCCACGCTCTCCGCAACCCACGTAGATGATGACATCACTGTTGGAGTACTTGGACAGAGACTGGGAGATGACCGTCTTCCCGCATCCAAAGGCACCTGGGATGGCTGTGGTGCCACCTTGGACACACCTGGAGGATGAGGGCAGAAGGAGAGACACCCCCATCCCATTCAGCTTTTAATGAGACCCCCCCCCAGAGAGGTTTCATCCAACAACTGGATTCACCCAACCACTGAACCATAAAGAACCAACTATACCCTTGAACGAAGCAATCCAGCTTCTCCTGCAACTAGGATTAATTGGTTAAACCAGAGATCGCCAACCTTTTGGACCTCAGGGACCACCAAACTCATCATTTTAAATCCCACGGACCAGAGACCCTGAGAAAATCCCAAAAAAAAGTCTGCAGGAAAATTCCCCTCCCCGTTTTCCTACCGACCGATCGTTCTTTATTTGGGATTGCAGGATACCATCTCCAGCTCCGTTCTCATGGGGGGAGAGAGAGAGGAGAGACTTTTGGCTTCATGCAAGGAAAACAGCAGAAGCAGCAGAAGTCTTTCTTTCTCTCCCCCAAACTCCGCCAGAAAGGAGTTTTTTTGAGATTTGTTGCACTGGTGCAGCCTCTTGGAGCAGGAGGCCTTGCGGGGTCCCAAATGCTCGTTTCTGGCAGAGTAGGAAGCCTTGGTCAGAACACAGGTTGTAAAAGGGTCATTGTTGCCCACCCCTGCCGAAAAGGGATCAACAACCTTTCATTTTCTTACAAAAATGATGGCTTACGGAAAGAGCGCGTCTAGGACCCTCTGGCCGGTAAGCAGTGGGTGATTGGCCGGAAGCTTCTCGGACACCGGACGGATCTGCCGGACGGGCCAAACTTGCATCATGGTCAGTTTCTCCTTGACTCCTTCAAAGTCAAGCTCCAAAACTACATCCTTTGGGGAAGAAAGTCCAGATGAGAAAGGCAAAGAATTATGGGCAGGAAGTGTTTGCCAAGGGTTCAAATCTCGACTTGGGCTCAACCCCTTAAGGAAGCATCAGTGAAACCGATGTCTGTTCCTGAGCTCCCAAGTTGCTGTTCTGAACCTGTAACATGTCTGCTTCTGTTTGAGTTTGCTCCACGCTGGAGAAATTATCCAGGGTGGTGGCCTAGAGGTGGAGCTCTTGCTTTCACAATCAGGAGGCTGTGAGTTTGATCCTAGGTAGAGGCTAATATTTGGAATGGGCTGTCCTGCTCAAGCAGAGGGTTGGACTAGATGACCTCCAAGGTCCCTTCCCGCTCTGTTATATTCTAGGATAAATCTACAACTGGCATTGTGAAATGTACTTTTATGCATTTATAAAGAAGTTAAATGAAGCATCAGCCTTTACTTTTCTGGCACTGAATTTACACTGCAAAACTCGGCAGCATCAAAAGCGATCCTATCAGAGCCCTGTTTGCTGGCAATTCAGATCTCTTCCTCTGTCAGAAATGGTGGAGTAGGGTCTCCTGCTTGGGTGGGTTGGGGGGGTTGGACTAGTTGACCTCCAAGGTCCCTTCCAACTCTGTTAATCTGTTCTCCTCCTGTTCTTTCCAGCTGGGGCCGAGCGATCACTCTGCAGAGAGACCACTTACCGAAATGTCGTAGTTCCCAGCTGGGGCCACGTGGGTGACGGTGCCACGGCTTCGGGGGGGCACCATGATCAGATGCTTGATGAGGGAATTTTCATGAACCGCCCCATAAATGTCCCCTCCGGTTAAATGGCTCCCAACCTTAAAACGAAAAGGAATGCTGCTTTAAAAATCCTTTTGGTGCTCTGGAGTCCAACCGAGGCCATTTTAAGACTGGTGGACTTCGACTCCCAGAATTCCTCAGCCAGCAAATCAGGGGTCTCCAAACTTGAAGACTGGTGGACTTCAACTCCCAGAATTCCTCAGGCAGCTTTGCTCGGGGAAACTCCGGGAGTTGAAGTCCACCAGTCTTAAAGGGGCCAAGGTTGGAGACTCCTGCTTCGTTGGACCGTCCAGAAGACGACCCAACCAATCAGCTGGGACTTGGGAGGCGGAGAATCGATGGGGGCGGGGCCAGTGAGAGATGGCATTTGCCGGTATTGTAGTTCACCGGCAGCCTTTGCAGATGGCAGAAGAATTGGACAGTGGGGAAGAATAGGGGACCAGTCTAGGAGTCTGGGGAGGACTCGGACGAGGGTCCTGTGTCCGATGCAGAGATGAGGCCAGGGTCATCTGAGAGTGAAGTGCTGACACCGGAGCCTCCAGAATCTGACAGCAGCGAGGCAGAGGAACAAGGGGAGCCTGTTCCCAGTGTGCATATGCGCAGAGCTGCCAGAAGGCAAGAGCAGCTAAGACAAAAGGGGCAACTCGGAAGTAAGGCTTGGAGGTGATTGGCCCCTCCCATGAGGTATAAAGGAAGTGCAAAGGTAGGAAAACCTTTGCAGGAAGCAATGTTGTTCGCTCTGGTCAGTTTGGAACCTGAAAACTCCGTGGTGAATTTGTTCTCTGGTTTTGGAAAGACTAATTGGGACTTTAGTCGTTGGCAGCACTTCAAGTCAGATAAAGGTGCGTTCTTATCAGACACCTCCCGAGGAATTTTGGCGGACGTCCCTGGGACTAATTATAACCGGTTTAAAACTCATTTGGGGCTGTGAATGAGGATAATCCACAGCCATTGAACTAAAATAAAAGGGGTTTGGATTTTATGTGTGTTTGTTGGTATCTCAGGAAGCCTTGGTCAGAACAGCCGGTTCTCCAAACTCTTCAAAATTACCACTACCAGTTTCTCCAGAACTGGTCAGAACCGGCTGAATGCCACCTCTGGATCTCAAATGACTCTTCCCTGAACAGCTGGTTGTCTCTTACCCGGATGTTGGAACTCGGCTTAAAGTCCCACTTCAGGTCTCGGGATAAAGCGGAGATGTTGATGCCCCGGGGAATGTAGATGCTCTTGGTAATCTCGGTGATGTCCTTCAGGGGGCGCTGGATCCCGTCAAAGATGGAGCCCATGATCCCAGGCCCAAGAACCACGGAGAGCGGCTTCCCCGTTCGCAGCACGGGATCCCCTACACAGACTCCCGCTACAGGGACGGCTCAGGAAAAAGAAGGGTGCACAGCAAGGACAAAAGAGGAGGATGGTAGAGTCTCTGGTAGGGAAAGGAGACATTTTGGGGAGGGGAGGGCCACATCCTGGCTTAATCCTGGCTTAATCCTGGATTGATCCTGGTTTAATCCTGGCTTAACCCATCTACGGAGATAGTCTTGTCAAGCAAGAGCAGAAAGCTGAGATGCATGAGGGCTTCCATTTTTCTTGAACTTTTGAATTATGTTTTGACAATTAGATTGACTTGGCTGAGATAGAAATGGTTTAAATTTACTAGAAATTTAACGCCAAAAGGTTGTAACTTTTCCTGTGTTCTACTTGTGCTGAAAAAAAATCACAAGTCAGAACTTGGTTTTCTTTTCTTTGCACCTTTACCTTTGGTTATCCCCCATCTTTCTTGACCTCTGTTTCTCTTTCATTTTTTAAAAATTTTTTAAAAATAAACTTTATTAAACATTAAAAGATATATCACAGAGTACAAAACATTTAGTTAAAAATGAAACCAAAGAAAAAACATAACCAATAAACATAAAACGTATATATTTCTAATTACTTAGACGTTGCGTTCTTATCAAACAATCTTCTCATACTTATTTCATGCATCTGGTTAATACTCCTATTATAACCTCTTTATATTTTCCCTTCCTTATCTATTTACTCGCTGGTTTCTGTCTTCTATCCAATTATACCAGTTTTCCCAAACTGTATATTTTGAGTCTTCCTTTTCTTTTAATTTTTGTGTAAGTTTATCCATTTCAGCGCAATCGCAGACCTTCTGGATTATCAAGTTATCTGTTGGCATCTGATCAACCGGATTTCCTTCTGGCTCCTGGCCGGCATGTCATAAAATGAACTCTCGAAAACCTCACCTATAATTCTACCTACCGCACGAAGGGGGGAATCCCGGAAATGAAGAGTTAACAACATTGGACAAGGAAAACGAGACTTCCCCCAGAAGGATACAGGTCTCCTCGTACACTTGGATGGTGGCCAGATCTCCATCCAGACGGATTATCTCGCCTACCAACTCAAAATGGCCAACACGGACCAGCTCATACATCGCTGCACCCGCCATCTTGCAGGCAATCACCACTGTTGGGAAATTTGTTTTTTTCAAAAAAGGTATTTTAGCAGAGAGAATAAGATGCTTGACTAAGCTGCAGAAGAGAAAATAGTCTATTGGAGACAGGATAATCTTACCAGGGTTTCTTCAAGCGGCCAAAGTTGAGAAACACAGACTTTAGCCAGCATCAAAATAGGAATTACCTACATTTCAATTTCAGCCTCCTTCCTTCATCAGGCTGACTTCTGAACAACCCAGCAATAAATTAGCAGTCTCTTAGCGATACTTAAGCGATACTTAACCATGCTTGAGAAGTTGTGCCCAAGTTTTTATTTTAAACAGGTTAAAGGTCCAAGGTAGTATAGTGACATCCTTAATTTTATTTTATTTTTAAAAATACATAAAGAATCTCAGCTATTCTCAGACATTCTCCCACAAATCAGGAAAATACGAATTTCTGTAATAGAGTTGTCAAACCCACTGCCTACCTGATTCAGTGGTCTCAGCTATAAATTTTCACAGTTTCAGTCACAAATCGTCTTCCGTGAACCTTACATCATACTTAAGGGGTCAGTAGAGGGGGTGTGCATAAGTGCACCAATGTGCCTACCAGCCCTGTCATTGTATTTTTATTCTCTTACTAGCTCGATGCCCATGCTTCGCTATGAAACTAGGTGGTCTGGCTTAGTTTTTTTGGTGGAAAAGAAAATTCTGCCTCTGCCCACCAGCATCCATTGATGTTCATCTGGCTAGCATCCTATCAGCGTGTGAGAGAGCTGGGGGCTGTTTGGAAACTCATATTTGCTATGTGAGCAAGAAGGAGACAGCAAGGAGCCTGGGCATGGCTTAGCTCAACTGTTCTGTACTAAAGCTGCTTGGTGCTGTGAAACTAAAACTGAAACTGAAACTCCTCTCCACTGATCGTATTTTGCATTTGGAGCAGATTTCTTTCCAGGTGGGGAGGGGGAGTAGAACTCCTTAGCATCAGAGCGTGTTAATAATAGTAATATAGGAAATACTCTAAGTGCTCTGATGGTCATTTAGAAAAACCCTTTCTTAGTGAGCCCCTAGAAGCCAAGAGGAACCTATGTGCCAAATTTCAAGTTTTTGTCTTTATGGTTCTGGAGATTTTGTGATGATGTGTGAGTTGTATTTTGCTTATATATATAAATAGAGAGAGAGAGAGAGAGATTCTTGTTCTCATTTTTGTTTGACAAATTCCAATAAATAAATAAACATTCATGCAAAGAGCATTATCCTTCTTGTATGGAATCTCTGTTTATCCCCCCCTGAAGTGTCTGTTAGATTTATATCTCATCTCAATTTCTCCAAAACCCTCTTAATATAGTATTCTTATATATAGTTTTTTGGATTATAGATTTGATCTTTTTAAACTGAAGGTGGGCAGCCCAGCACCCAAACTGACAGGGAGACTCAAAGGCCACTAGGTGGCACTCATTTCTTTTTTTAAAAAAAATAAAATTAAAATTAAGAAAAGTTCTATTTAATGGCCAATTCTTACCCAGCCTCTACATTAAATTTGCACTCTTTGGGGTTTAGAAACACTCGTAAAACCTCTAGGAGGGAAGCAGCCTAACAATACGCAAAATCACACCCAAAATTGACTGCATCTGCTTGCATCAAAGACGTTGAGGCTTTAGGAAAAGTAGAAAGAAGAGCAAGTAAGGTGGTTAAAGACCTGGAGAGCAAAACATATCAAGAATGGTTGCACGATTTGGGTCTGGCTAGTCTAGAGCAGGGGTCCCCAACCATCGGTCCTCAGACCGCTACCGGTCCGTGGATAATTTTTTACCGGGCCGCAAAGCTTGGGTGCCGCCATCTTGTTTTGACGGCGCTTCCGGGTTTTCGGTTGGAAAGCAGCCTTTGGGTGCTCGCGCCTTAGTTTCGTCAAAGGGGGGGGGGGCGGCTTCGAACGAAGAGCCATCCCGATGGCGGTGGAGTCTCGCGTTACTCAGGTACCGGTCCGTGGAAGAATAAATAATCGTGAAACCGGTCCCTGGTTCAAAAATGGTTGGGGGCCACTGGTCTAGAGGAAAGAAGGACTAGGGGTGACATGATAGCAGTCTCCCAGGATTTGAGGGGCTGCCACAAAGAAGAGGAAGGGGTCAAGCTATTGTCCAAAGCAGCGGAAAGCAAGAGAAGAAGCAATGGGTGGAAACTTACCAAAGAGCTAAACAACCTGGAACGAAGGAGAAACTTCTTAACAGTGAGGACAATTAACCAGTGGAACAGCTTCCCACCAGAAGTTGTGGGTGCTCCCTCACTGGAAGCTCTTAAGGAGAGACTGGACGGCCACTTGTCTGAAATGGTATAGGATCTCTTGCTTGAGCAGGGGGTTGGACTAGAAGACCTCTGGGTCCCCTTCCAGCCCTAGGTTTAGATAGATAAAATACACAGATAGATGAAGTAAATGATGGATGGTTGGATGGATGGATGGATGGATGGATGGATGGATGGGTGGTCTGTCTATCCATCCATCCATCCATCCATCATTTACTTCATCTGTCTATCTATCTGTGTATTTTATCTGTCTGTCTGACGTGAGAGATGAGACAGAGGATGGATGGGTGAAATAGCTTCCATCCTTCCAGCAGAGGAAAGATTTGCACAAGGTCCTTGAAGCAAGTATTAGGAACAGTTCCTGCCTGGTGCCATGGTTCTCCTTGAAGCACACCAGCTAATTATAGGTAGTCCTCAATTTACGACTGCAACTGGGACTAGCCACTACGACTGCTAAGCAAGGCAGTCATGTCTAATTTTACAGCCTTTTTTTTTATAGCCACAATTGTGAACCCACTGCAGTGAATCCACTTAACAGCGGAAGTGATTCACTTAACAATTGTGGCCAAAAATACAGTGGTACAATCAGGCACGTCTCACTTAATGACCACCTTGCTTAAGCAACAGAAATGTGGCCGTGAAGTGAAACCAGCTTGCCTCACTGAGTTTGCTTCTTGGAGGACAGTTAGGAAGGTCCCAGAGCAGGAGATCTCCAACCTTGGCAACTTTGAGACTTGTGGACTTCAACTCCCAGAATTCCTCAGATTTTCTGGCTGCAGCTGTTCATTGTATGTTTGAGCCTCCAGTCCCCTCATCATCCTGATTGCTCTTCTCTGCACTCTTTCCCGAGTGTCAACATCCCTTTTTATAGTGTGGTGACCAAAACTGGATGCAGTACTCTAGGTGTGGCCTTACTAAGGCTTTACACAGTGGGATTAGTACCTCCCTTGATCTCGATTTGTATCCGTCTTCTCTGTGACAGCCCCTCAAGCACCGGAAAACAGCAATCATGTCACCCCAAGTCCTATTCATTCCTCATTCTCATTGCACCGGAAAACAGCAATCATGTCACCCCAAGTCCTATTCATTCCTCATTCTCATTCCCCATTTCCCCTCTGCAGGTAGTTAAAAGGGGTACTTTAGCTTCTTCAGTTCTTCTCAGCCAACTTACCAGGCCCAGAGACGCCATGGACAAACCCCAATTCACTCTCCTTTTCCGCATCCCCGATCTTGGGAAGCTCGGAGAAATCCATCGCTCCCGTAGGTCAGTTAAGGCAGCCGGATCCCACTTCTATGACTACTGCAAACTCTGTATCAGAGAGGGAGAAAAACCCAGCAGACATAAAATAAAGCAATAAAAACAGGACTTTAAAAGAGAAAAAAAAAACCCTTCTCATTCTTCTTTCGGTGAAGGGAGCAACGCCCCTGAAGGACTCCTAGTTTGTGATTTGGGTGGCCAAGTTTTGGAGCTTCTGAGCCTCAGAAGGTGAGGAAACTCAGAGGCTTTCTAGTCCAACCCTTTGCTCAAGGCAGGAGAACTTATACCATTCCCAGTCAAATGGTTGTCCGGTAAAGTTTTGAAAATATTCCAACAAGGGAGCACTCACAACTTCTGGAGGTTTAATTCACTGATTAATTGTTCTTACAGATTAACAAAGTTGGAAGGGACCTTGTAGGTCATCTAGTCCAACCCCCCACCCCCCCTGCCCAAGCAGGAGATCTTACATCATTTCTGACAAATAGCAATCCAGTCTCTTCTTGAAAGCCTAACTGTCAGGAAGTTTCTCTTAGTTCCAGGTTGCTTCTCTCCTTGATTAGTTTCCATCTGTTGTTTCTTGTCTTGCTTTCTGCTTTGGAGCTTGCTTTGGAGAATAATTTGTCCCCGTCTTCTTTGTGACAAATATTGGAATACTGCTATCATGTCACCCCTGGTCCCTCTTTTCACTAAAATAGACATACTAGATTCCTGCAATCACTCTTCATATGTTTGAGCCTCCAGTCCCCTAATCATCTTTGTTGCTCTTCTCTGCACTCTTTCCAGGGGTCTCCACATCGGTTTTATATTGTGGGGACCAAACTGGACAGAGTACATCATCCTGAGTCTTGTGAGTGCATAACAAAAGGAATTGTACAGAATAATGCCCATTAAAGTTTGCTTTTCTTCCAGCCCAGCTTTGCCTTAAGTCGGGGTCATCTTACCATTGGGAAGGTGGAAATTTTTCTAGGAGTTGGTACCACCACTCGGTGTATGCTTCCCTTTCTTCCAGCGGGCAAGTAGGATGTCTTCAGCAGGAACAGAGGGGTTCTGATGGAAGAGTAAACTTGGAGTAAGGGACTTGCCGATCCCTCCAAGCCAGTTCTGACCTGAGCAGGCACCCAGGATCTGGAAGGGGCTGGAGGGCACTGGAAGAGAGAGAGACATAGCCAAGCTTTCTGGGCAACAGAAAACCACTCCGTGTGTGTGTGTGTGTGTGTGTGTGTGTGTGTGTGTGTGTGTAGTGTCAACAGCCTGGCCTCCTATGACATACTTCCCTGCAGCAGAAACCCTGACCTTCAAATCCTCCCCTTTAAGGAGCTTTTCCCTACACCTGTTTGTGAAAGAAAACTAACATTTCTGCATGCAGGTATTTCAAGCAAAGGAGAGGTTTGGTTAAGCAGAATGCAGAATAACAGAGTTGAAAGGGACTTTGGAGGCGGTTTCTTCCCCAAACCCCCAAAACTTAAACCTTAGACTGTCTCCTATTGACCTCACCCCTTTCCTAAGAGGCCTGTAGGGGGTGTGCATAAGCGCACCGACGTGCCTACGGTCCCTGTCCTATTGTTTCTTTTATTTATTTCTTTTATTTTTCTTATATGTATCCATGCATTCATAACTATGTTTTTTTTACTTATACCTATTATCTTGTAAGCAATTGACAAAAATAAATAAAAAATAAAAATAGTCTAACCCTCATGTGGAGCAGTAGAATTCTGGACCCTTCCAGGCAAACGGCTGTCCAATCTCTTCCTCCCAGCTTGCTGGACCCAGTAAAAAAAAAAAATTATTTTTGGGCTCACACAAGATCCTGCACCTTAATCTAATAACCGACTGGATTGCCACAACACGATGTACCTACGAGAATCTGATCAAGGTTAATCCTTCTAATCTTCAAAAGCTAATATTTCATTTTTTTTCCAGTTTCAAAGAAAAAGTCCAAGTGCAAACAAAACTGGAGGAGTTCTTCTCTTTAAGATTAGAATGATTTTGCTGTTATAGAAATCCCTGGAGGTTTTCAAAAATAGACCGGACCACCATTTGACCAGGTTTGTATGAGATCCCCTGCCTTGGGAAGGGGTTGGACAAATGACCTCCAAGGTTCCTTCCACTGATTCAGTGAATCTAAATGGCTTGAAATGTTTAGAAATGTAGAGCGAAAGGTTTAGGCTGTCATTCTTTTCTTATTGTACTGCACTGAAAAAAAAATCAGAAGCCAGTATTTTGTTTTCATTCTTTTTATCTCTTTTTATCTTCTTTTTATCTCTCTGCACTTTTCTTTCTCTCGTTTAATTTGCTGAAGTTTGTATTTTATTCTACAACACACTTCAATAAAACATGGTGGGGGGAGGAATGATTTCAGCCAGAAGCAGCTTTTTTCTGGTATTGTAAGGAGGAGGGGGTCACATTTGGCAGAGATAGTCTGTTCAAGGTGACTCTTAAATCTCCACTGTTTATGGAGACTGTATGAGAGCAAACAAATCCAGTTTTTTCTTACTTACAAACGGGATATTACTATTATTTTTTGTGATTCAGCTGGCATGAAGCCATTTTAGCCACAGGATGAAAGAAAAAAGCTGATTTCTGAGCCTTGGGCGGCTTTGCATATTTGTGCATTTGCCTATTTTGTAAAAGCATGGAAAAATAATAAACGAGGAGCCGATGATTAGGATACAAACCAGAGGGGGAAATGAGATCCTCGCTTTGCAACGACTCAGGATTTTATTGGCATATCACACTCTAGAAGAGACAAGGAGAGGAAGTTTTAATATTTTGCATTCTGACACCTTTATGATTTGTTTAATGTAAATCTACCAAAAGGATCACAGTCAACAGATTTCCCACTTCT
>NW_020769404.1:1227209-1256016 GCF_900518735.1 Pseudonaja textilis
ATGGATTTCAATTCCCAGAATTCCCCACTCAGCATGATTTAATTGTACGTATTTCAACTCCCAGAATCCTCCAGTCAACATGCTTTAATTGCCTGGATTTCAATTCCCAGAATTCCCCACTCAGCATGATTTAATTGTATGGGTGTCAACTCCCAGAATCCTCCAGTCAACATGCTTTAAGATGGGCGGATTCTGGGAGTTGAAGTCCGCCCATCTTAAAGCTGCCGAAGCTGAAAAACACTGCTGTCATTTGTGTCTCAAAGCAAAAATATGAGAGCGGGAAAAAACTCCCCACATGCTCAGAGACACAGGACCAGCACCCCTCTCTGCTCCTGCACACCCACAACTGGAATACCAACACATTTTACACGGAGGCTCCCTAACCACACTGAGCAGGGACTGTTTTCCATGGGGGGGGGGGAAGAGAGAGAAAGGCTCAAAATAAATCCTTAGCATTTCCAGGGAAAAAAATAAATGAAAACAAAAACAAGAGGCCTCCAAAAACAGGGCATACTGTTCTTGGGAGGCCTCCAGCCTGGAAAGCCACTCTGCACATGCCCAGAGTCTCCCAGATCATTGAGAGATGGGGTGCTCCTCATCCCGCTCCATCAGTTTGTCTCCCTGCATTGCCAGTGATCTACAGTGGCGTTAAAGCAGCTGTGCCCCTCGTACTGCAAAGCCCATGCTCCACAGCCCCTGTGCCTGGGAGGGGAGGTGGGGTCTGAGGTCCACCACACCCCTAAAAGCAAAGATTTGGGGGGCACAAGGTGGCCCTCCTCCCAATCATTGCAGCCTGCCCCACCCAGCCCGGGGCCTCCATTGCCTGCCTGCCTTGCCTGGGCTGGGCTGCGGTTGCCTAGCAACCAGGCTCTGCATCACTGCAGGGAGGGATCTCTGTGACAAGGTAGGCCTCGGGGCAGCTTGCAAAGGTGGGGAAGCTGCCAGACCCACATGCACCCTTCCAGGGACGCCTCTTCCTGCATGGGGGGTGGGGGGGGTGTCACGGGGGTGGGGGAGCAAGCGTGCATGCACATGGGGCCTTGGCACACTTGTCCCACGTGGCCCTCACTTTGCCCTGAGCCAGAATTTATTTTTGCAGGGGTTTTTCCTCCCCCTTATATCTGAAGCAACATTTTTCTATAGAGGATGGCTGCTTTCTTTCCCCCCCCCCTCTATTTTTAGCTAGAAAACATGATTGTTGCAATCAATAGATTAGATTTTTATTATTATTTTTATTTTGGCTTGCCAGTTCTGCAAATTAGCTATTGCATCCCTCCAACCCACTTCATCCCTTGTGTTAATTAAGCTATCATTTGTTAAAATTACGTTGCCTGGTTTAGCATGGATATGGTGACTCTATTTTGGGGTGGTGGTGGAAATAAAGCACTGATTTTGGGGGGGGAGGAGCAAATCTGAAAGAGGATAGAAATATATACATATATATATATACATATATACTTATATATATACATATATATACATATATTGTGGATGTTTACAGATGGGTTTGCAAAGGAAAATTTCAGAGTGAGAAAACTTTTTGTATTTTCATCTTTTTTTTTATTCTTTGAAACTGAATACAGTCTTAAAGAAAAGAAAAGAAAAACTACAGGAAGGTGAATTTGAATAAAAAATATCTGAAATTGAACAGAGCAGGGGAATTTATTTTAAAAAGAGGAAACGGTTTCTTATTTTTCACATGAAGGTAAAAGGTTGCGCATTGTAAAAAATGTGAAATTTTACAATGTAAAATTTACATTGTGAAAGATCGTGCGTTGTTCAGTATATGCACGGTAAAAATTGAATGAGCAAAAAAAGGGGACCAAAAGTTCATTTTTGAAAAAGAAATCAACATAAAAAATAACTTTGTGAAAGAAAAGACTGTCCTTTATAACAAAGGATATCTGTTCACCCTAACCAGGATGTGAGAATCCAACCAATTACAGTTTAGTCCACAAACCATGGCTTAAAACAAGATGTGGAACTCTCTTTCATTAGAATTGGTTAGACATTCTCCTGCCATAGTAATCCACCATACTTTAGCTGTTTATTCAGGGTTACAAACGTTTTGATGTGAACATTTCCCGCCAGGCTTGGGCAAGGGGTGGACTAGAAGACCTCCAAGGTCTCTTCCAACTCTATTATTATATTATCCCAAAGCTTGCTACTTGTAAGGCTCAGACTCTCTCCCCTTCAGACAATAAGAATGGACTTTTGAAAACTGGGTATTTCAAAAGGAATTCTTGATTGAAAAGGAAAAAGATCCAGGCGATGTTCAAAGCAGGGTCTGATATCCCTCCAGGCATGCAGCTTAGATAAAAGGAGTTAGAACCCCCACCCCCCACCCCGATTAGTCTGGTGTGGATTTCATCAGTACAAAGAAGCAACGTGTTAATTTTCCCCCTTTATTTTTTCTGGGAATGTAGTTGAGAAAAGTTTCCCAGGATTGCTGTCTCTCCAAGAGGTGACAAGTTTCCAGGCCTCTGGGCTCCAGTCCCCAGTTGTATATCGTGTGCAAATTATACAGATTCAATACAAGAATTAGGATAATACAGGTTACATCAAAAAGGATTAGTTGTATCACCTTCTTCCATTGAAGAATGGCAGATACAGGGGTCTGACACTGCCCTTCTAATGGAAGTTTGCTGTTGTGCTCCAATATGGTGGTACCCGTTTTCTTTCTTTCTTTCTTTCTTTCTTTCTTTCTTTCTTTCTTTCTTTCTTTCTTTCTTTCTTTCTTTCTTTCTTTCTTTTTTCAATTAATACATTTTCTTGAGTATAAGCATTAAAAGCATTGAACATGGTGGTCTTCTTTGACATACATTTCTGTCAGTACATTTTGCATTTAGAAAAAATGTACAATTATGTACAATTATATACATTTGTTTACCTATATACATTTAATCTTTGTAGTTTTTTTAAAATCTTTCTCATTATTCCTCAATTATAAGGTCCTTCACCTCTTCCCTATTTCACCTATTAGGTTCTTATCTCAATTTTATGAATTCCCTTTCATGTCCCTCCAGAAGTAAAATTGATTCCATGTTTTGCGGTATTCTGATTCATCTTGGACCTTCAATTCTAATGTCAACCTATCCATTTCGGTGCATTGTAGTATCAATCATAACACCGTCATTAGGAATTTCACTTGCTTTCCAATTTTTGGGCGAATATCATTCTTGCTGCCGTGGTTACATGTATAATTAAATAGGTATCAGCTTTGCTAAATTTCTCTTCCGTCATTCCCAGTAAGAATAATCTCTGGTTTGCAACAGATTTTTAGCCTCATCATTCCCTCTAACCATGTCCAAATTTTGTACCAGAACTCCTGAGTGACTCCCATTTTCTTTTATTTTCTTTTTTAAATGTTGTATTGAACAAAAACATTAAAAACAATGAACGTGGTGAAATTGTCCTGACAAACCTATTTGTCATACGTATCTATGGTGGATAGCATATAATACAAATTTACATGATAAAAACATTTATACATTACAACAATTTTCCATATTTCTAATCTACTACCTTAACATCCTTATCTTATTTTAATTTTAATTCCTTCCTTTCTCCCCACCGTTGGTAAAAATTTGTCTCATATTTTATAGTATTCACTCTCGTCCTTTTTTTTCCAATGTTAGTTTATTCGTTTTGGCGCAGGTCCGTATCTTTTAAGTTTATCTCGGTTTTGTCGGGAATTTGTGCAGGGCTACAAAAGAAGAGCCAGCTGATCAGCTGGGACTCAATGGGAGGCAGAGAACAGACGGGGTTGGCGGGGCCAGTCAGAGGTGGTATTTGCCACGGGTTCTCCCAACTACTCAAAATTTCCGCTACCCATTTCTTCTAACCAACTTTGAATTTTGTGCCAGAATTCCTGGGCTTTCCTGAGTGACGCCCATTTTCCATCTCATCCTCTCCAGACTTCATCTGGCCTAGTCCCAAATCCCTTGAAGAAAACCGAAATGTCCTCCTCAGGTGGAAGCCGCTGGGAATGGGAGCCGGTGGTCCGCAGTGACCTCTCGGCTCGAGGCTTCCATTCCTGCAACGTGGCGCAAGGAAAGCTCCTGCTCTTTGGGGGGCTGAAAACCCAGGACACTCAGGAGCCGCCCCTGGGAGACGTGGTGGCCTTCGACCCAGCCGCCCAGGCAGTGCGTCCGCTGGCTCCGGAACATGGCTACCGCCGCAGTCACCACGAGGCGGTGGTGCTGGGCGACCGCTGGCTCTGTGTGGTGGGTGGGTGGGATGGATCCCGCAGGGTCTCCGACGTCTGCAGTTTCGATGTGGAGCAGAAGCAGTGGGAAGGCTGGTCACCCAGGACATCCGAGACCCCTGTGGGGCTAAGCAGCCATACTTGCACCAAGCTAACGGACCATGAGTTGCTTGTGGTGGGCCGGGAAGGTGGCCTGCGCACCCAGCGGCGTTATGCGAGCATCTTCACATTGCACCTGCAGCTGAGCAGCAAGACCTACTGGTAAGGTCCCACTCAGGGCCTGGCATGGCCAATGGAGATGAGGGCTCGGTGCATCTACGACGGGGGTGTCAAACTTGATTTCATGGAGGGCCGCATCAGGGTTGTGCTTGACCTCGGGGGTAGGGGGTAGGTGGAGATAGCCAGCTCAATGTCACTCATGTTGGGGGCACCTGCGGTGGCCAAGTTCTAAGGCAGGACTTCCCTCAGACCAGGGGTCTCGAACCTTAGCAACTTGTAAGACTTGTGGACTTCAACTCCCAGAATTCCTCAGCCAGCTTGCCCTGCCTCAGACCTCCCTCACTCTCATTATAACCTACCTTCCTTCCTTCCTTCCTTCCTTCCTTATCTAAGTTCTCTGCAGGCCGGATTCGGCCTGCGGGCCTTGAGTTTGACACCCCTGATGTATGACAGTGTTTCTCAACGTGGTAAACCAAAGCAAGCCACTGCATACAATGCACTTGTAAAGACATTGTGCGTTTTGATTGAGCACAAGCTAAGGGTATCAGTAGATAAGGAACACAAAATGCGAATGCGATTATGCAATTGTAGATGATACGTTCGCATTTTGCATTGTTTAAAGGACACTTACGTTTGGGTCAAAACTTATTCTTAGCAGAACCAAAAATGGTATTTTAAAAGCAGGCAGAAGAACCCGATCCACTGAAAATCAAAATCTTTGCCTTCTCCTTCTCTCTCCTCCTTCCTTCTCTTCCTCCTTCTTCTCCCTGTTCTTTCTCTTCTTCCTCCTCTTCCTCCTCCTCCCTCTCCTCCTTCCTTCTCTTCCTCCTTCTTCTCCCTGTTCTTCCTCCTCCTCTTCCTCCTCCCTCTTTCTTCTTCTCCCTGTTCTTCTTCTTCTTCCTCCTTCTCCTCCTCCTCCTCCTTCCTTCTCTTCCTCCTTCTCCCTCTCCTCCTTCCTTCTCTTCCTCCTTCTTCTTCTCCCTGTTCTTCTTCTTCTTCCTTGTCCTCCTTCTCCTCCTCCTCCTTCCTTCTCTTCCTCCTTCTCCCTGTTCTTTCTCTTCCTCCTCCTCCCTTCTCTTCCTCCTCCTTCTTCTCCCTGTTCTTTCTCTTCTTCTTCCTCCTTCTCCTCCTCCTCCTCCTCCCCTTCCTTCCTTCCTTCCTTCCTTCCTTCCTTCCTTCCTTCCTTCCTTCCTTCCTTCCTTCCTTCTCTTCCTCCAAGGTACAAAGAAGAGGAATCACGGACAGCTTCCAGAGCTGGCCACTCTGCCATGCTGCTACAGGATTATGGCCCACTCGGAAAGAGCAGCGGCTACAAACTCTTGGTCTTTGGAGGGCGCGATTCTGCAGAGTGCGATGTGGCCGGACATTGGAGCAAAGGAAAGCTCCACGTGAGTCAGATGCCAGTTTGTGGACTACAGACTGGTAGCTCAAAAGAACACAGAATAACAGAGTTGGAAGGGACCCTGGAGGTCTTCTAGTCCAGCCCCCTGCTCAAGCAGGAGACCCTGTGTCATTCCGGACAAAGACTGAGAAAGCCAAGACCCCAGTGGAAATGGTTCCCACCCCTTAGGGTCCGCCTAGGCTAAAGTCTTGGGATGGGGGGTGTTTCTCTGTCCCTTGCCACCTTTCCTGTCCTCTTTTGGGAGGCCAAAATTACACAGTAATTCAGAAAGCAGAAGAGGGTGCACTGAGCCGTTTGATGAGCAGTGGGTCTAAATTGTGAGAAGGACATGAAACAGGAGCTGTGGTGGCGCAGTGGTCAGTGCACAGTACTGCAAGCTACTTCTGCAGCCAGCTGCCTACAATTTGGCAGTTCAAATCCCACCAGGCTCAAGGTTGACTCAGCCTTCCGTCCTTCCGAGGTGGATCAGATGAGGAGCCAGATTGTTGGGGGCAAGAGGCTGACTCTGTACACCGCTTAGAGAGGGCTGGAAAGAACTGTGAAGCGGGATATAAGTCTAAATGCTATTGCCCTTCCTTCCTTCCTTCCTTCCTTCCTTCCTTCCTTCCTTCCTTCCTTCCTTCCTTCCTTCCTTCCTTTCCTCCCTCCCTCCCTCCTTCCTGGTGATTAGAATGCAGTATTGCAGGCTAACTCTGCCCACTGCCAACAGTTCAAATCTCACCAGGCTCAAGGTTGACTCAGCCTTCCGTCCTTCCAAGGTGGGTAAAATAAGGGCCCAAATTGTTGGGGGCAAGAGGCTGACTCCGTAAAACCCCTTAGAGAGGACCGTAAAAGCACTATGGAGCAGTATATTAAGTCTATTGCTATTGCTCTATGACCTCCACTAAAAATCTTGCTAGTAAGGAGGAAATCCATAGGGCTCCTCCAAAATTCACGAGAGATCATGGATGGTCAGCAATATTTTTAGCATGCTAACCCGGTCTCTAAGCGCAGTGTTTCTCAGCCTTGGCGCTTGAAGATGGACTCCAATTCCAAGGATTCCCCGGGCAGCAGCGCTCACAGCTGCATGTATGCATAATAAGGTTAAATTGGTTCAAGAGAAGTCAATCAAAAGAGGCAGCATTCTTTTTTAAAAAAAATTTTTTTATTGGTTTTTAAAACAAACATAAAGAAACAAAACATAAAAACATCAAGTCATCTTCCATATGTGTTCATACAGTACGCTGGTTGGTTTACAAATTGTTTTGTGCTTCCATTTCATGGTCTTCAATTATAATTCCATTGTATATAATCTCGTATTTTCAATCAAATATTAAATACATTAATATCATTATTAATCAATCGTTTGACTATACTTTTATTCATTCATGTTTTACAAAATGATCATATTTTACTTAATTTGTTTTATGTCAATTCGTATTATCATCCCAGATCTATCCTAGAATCATTTTGTAGATATAATAAGAAAAGAATACATCTTTATATATTTATTATTTTGTAAAAGTCTACATATTTCATTACTATATTTTATTGTCTAACCATTGATAGAATAGATCCCAAATTTTATAAAATTGTTTATCCTCTTGTTCTCTAATTTCAAATGTCAATCTACTCATTTCAGCACATTCCAATATTTTCTTAATGATTTCCTCCTGTGATGGTATTTTCCCATTTTTCCAGTTTTTAGCAAATACAATCCTAGCCGCTGTTAATACATTTACAATCAGGTATTTCAAGTCTTTACTATATATTTCAGGTAAAATTCCCAATAAAAATATC
The DNA here is from genome assembly GCF_900518735.1 of Pseudonaja textilis. The sequence continues at coordinate 1,234,817 of NW_020769404.1, forward strand.
TCCGGTTTCAAATCTATATGTTTTTTTGTCATTTTTTCCAACCACATGTGGATTTTAGTCCAGTATTTTTTAGCATCCGCACAAGTCCACCACATATGGTAATATGAGCCAGGTGTCTGATGACATTTCCAACATTTTTCGGATTTATTCTTGAACATTCTTGCTATTCTTGCCGGGGGGAAATGCCACCTGTAAAACATCTTATACAAATTTTCTTTATATGCTGTTGACATTGTCATTTTATAATTTTGAGACCACAATTTTTGCCATTTCTCTAGATCAATCCCATATGCAAAATTCTTCCTCCAAGCAATCATAGTTTCTTTAACTTGTTCTTCTTCTGGTTTAATTTCTAATAAATATCCATACAATGTTTTAATCACCTTTTCATCAGTACCTGTCAAAATCTTATCTAAGTCAGTCAGTTTATCATAGAAACCTTCTGTTTTAGAATCTTTATCATACCTTGAATGTATTTGCGCATATGAAAACCAATTCATCTTTATACTTTGTTCCTCTAGTTTTTGTATAGATTTGAGTTCACCCTTTTCATTCAATATTTCACCATATCTAACTGTTTGTTCCTTTTTGTATATTACAGGATAAAAAAATGCTTCAATAGTCGATAGCCAGACTGGTATTTTCAAATAACATTGTCTTTTAATCTTCTCCCAGTTTAACCACAGAGACTCCCGTATATAATGTCTTCTAAAGTACCCCTGTGTTTTAGTTCCTTTATATCATAAAAAAGCATGCCACCCCAACAACAGATCATGTCCTTCTAATGTCAACAATCTAGTATTTCTTAATGTTATCCATGCCTTAACCCACATCAAATTTGTAGCTTGGTAGTACAACTCCCAATTAGGCAAACCAAATCTTCCTCTTATTCTAGCATCTTGCAAAAGTTTTAACTTTATTCTCGCTTTCTTACCGTGCCATATATATTTCAACACAATTTTATTTAAATCTTCAAAGTAGTCTTTCCCAAGCCTAATTGGTATTGTTTGAAACAAATATAAAATTTTGGGTAATATATTCATCTTGATTGTTGATATTCTCCCTATTAATGACAGCTGTAAATTTTCCCATTTCGCCAAATCTAGCGCCATCTTAAAAGGGGCAGCATTCTTAAGGTCAGGCCAAGCCAAGCCAAACCGTCTCTGCCTTTCCTCCCACAGGTGGAGTCCACCCAGGCCCCGGAGCTGACGGAGCAGCTCTCTCGCTTGGTGGGCACTGAAAAGGGGTCCCAGCAAGGCCCCAAAGGCCTACGGCACCATTCCTGCACGGTGGTTGCGCCCTTTGCGGTCATCTTTGGGGGAGAGACCCTGGCGAGGGGCCGAGATGCCATCTGCAACGATCTTTACATCTACGACGCCAGTAAGAGTTCTTCCAAAATCTTCTCTCTTCTTCTATCCCGGAGGCCTCCAAACTTTAAAAGCTTGAGGACTTAAATGCTGGCTGGCGTTGAAAGTCCACAAGTCTTAAAAGTGGTCCAGTTTGGAAAAACTTGTGGGATTGACACAGGGGTGGGATTCAAATTTTGTAGCAACCGGTTCTGTGGGTGGGGCCATGTGATTGGCTGGGAGTGGCTTCTTCTTTTGCAGCATCCCCCCCCCCCATTTTTGGACCTTCTGGGCCTCAGGGGAGCCTCCGGGGGAGGGGCGTTTATGCTCCCAGAAGGCTTCCCTGGGGCCTCAGGGGAAACTGAGGTTCAAAAGAGCTCACTTCAACTCAGGAAACTGCAATTAGCAGCCTGGCCATCCGAGATTGGAACCTGCATTTGCCGAGGGGTGCTTGGCTTGTGATAAATGCACAATAGTTGCCAAGTGCGTGACTTGCAATTGTCATGCCCCTGTTGGAATCTGACTCAGAGGGAGAAGCTGAACAGCTGACAGGGAGTGTAGCTTCCTTGGCTGTGGAGGAAACTGGGGAAGGGCAAAGTCCGGCTGGGCAGAGCAGGAGAGAGGTAGAGCAAGGGAGAGGGAGTTTGGAGAAAGACTCAGGCTACCACCCCGCTCTTCATCCTAGGGCACGTAGGAAAGAACAGAGAAGGGAGCAACACGAGTTGCATGGCTTATGGGGGAGGAAAGGGCCCTGATTCCCTTCATTAGCTGCAGTTGGGAACACAGTGTTCAAAAAGGGAGTTTGCGCACAGTAAGTTGTTGGGAGCAAACATGAATTTATCTTGTATTGTTGTGGCTTATCTGTGTTCCTGGCATCTTAGTTTAGTTTACTTTATTGTCATTACACCTTGTACAATGAAATCAAACAGCATCTTCCCAACTGTATGAGTTTCGCTATGCTTTCAAGTCTGAAATTTCTTCTCCTGCCCTGTCAAGCTAATTACTTCAGCTTGATTTGTTTGGATTTTTAATTGGTTTATATGTACCTTGTTTTGGACTGAATTTTCTACAGTTAAAGGCTGTTCCTGGGAGTTTTTTCTCCAGCCAAAGGTAACCTGGACATTGCGGGCAAATTTGGAGATAATAAAGGGACTCTTCTTGCTTATTTGACTGTGTTGCCTTTGTGCCACGCCCCTTTGGGTCTTTCACAGCAGTCATGTCAGTGAGGGGAACACTGCAACGATCGCTAAGTGCGAAGGCCGGCCTGGGCTGTTGTAATTTTGAACAATTGCTAAGCAAATGGTCGTTACATCAAGGATTTAGGAGAATTTGTTTCACTCTTGCAGGGGCGTCGCCAGCCAGCTGGTTCCGCTTTCCTTCTTCAAGCCACGCGCAGAAGAGATGCGGCCACCGAACGTGCCTCTGGAACGACAAGCTGTACCTGGTGGGTGGGTTTGGTGCCGATGGGAAGACCCCTTGCCCAGAGATCTGCAGTTTAAGGATCTTGCCATGAAATTCGAGGGATTTTTACTTGCCAAAGGGGACTGCCAAATGCTTCTTCCACCACCCCTGGAGTTTCTTTTTGGCTCTGGAGAGTCAGCCCACTTCGATGGAGTAAATGCACTCAAGCAGGTCAGAAAGACGCCAGCTCTTGAGGCACAGAAACAAACAATCCGACGTACACGGAAAATGCCAGCAAGAAGTCACCTCCTTAAATTTGAGGTGTGTTCCCTGTTTATGAATAAAAGTTTTGCCCAGTTTGCAAGTAAAAGTTGACTTCCTCCGTTGTTGCAACCTTTCTCAGAAGAAGTCTGGTTTTGATCTGATAGCTAGCTGGAGAATTCTGGGGGTTGAAGTCCACAAGTCTTAAAGTTGCCAAGTTTGGGGACCTCTGGTTTAAAACAAAATCTTTTTTTTTTTTAAGTAGAACGAGGGTGAAGGTTCCTTCTCCATGCTTGTGGGTTGGATTCTGAACGTTTCATTACCAGGCGAGGTAACATCTTCAGTGGATGGGGATGCCGGTCTGGTGTAAACTCCGCTGAAGACGTTGTTACCTTGCCTGGTAAAGAAACGCTCAGAATCCAACAAGCTCAGAGAATGAACCTTCACCTTGATCCTACATCCGAGCTATAGATATTCACCACTATTGCAAAAAATGGAATCATCAACTTATTTATTAACAATTCTGGTCCCATTAAAGGAGGGGTCTTCAAACTTGGCAACTTTAAGACTTGTGGACTTCAACTTCCAGAATTCCTCCTCCTCTTCCAGTCATGTTAGCTCAGGAATTCTGGGAGTTGAAGTCCACAAGTCTTAAAGTTGCCAAGTTTGAAGACCTGTCATGCCCGTCAGAGTCTGAATCCGAGGAGGAAGCCGAAGAGCTGACAGGGAGCGGGAGTGTGGCTCCATTGGCTGTGGAGGAGGCTGAGGAAGGGCAAAGTCCAGCTGGGCAGAGCAGGGAAGAGGTAGAACAAGGGAGAGGGAGTTCAGAGGAAGTACCAGGCCCACCCCTCTTCATCCTAGGGCATGCAGGGAGGAATGGAGAAGGGAGCAACATGGGTTGTGTGGCTTACAGGGGAGGAAAGGGCCCTGATTCCCTTCATTAGCCACAGCTGGGAAGAGATCTGATGAGAGGCAAGGCTGCGTGCAGCAGGCTGTTGGGAGCAAACATGAATTTATCTTTTATCGTCATGGCTTATGTGTTCCTGGCGTCTTCCCAACCATGAGTTTTGCCGTGCCTTCACGTCTGGAATTCTTGCTCCTGCCCTGCCAAACTAATTACATCAGTTTAGCTTGTTTGGACTTTAAGTTACAGTTTGTGTTGCTCATGTTTTGGACTTAATTTTCTGAGGTCAAAGGCTGTTCCTTGGAGTTTTTCTCCAGTCAGGAGGTAACCTGAACATTGGGGGAAAAGTTGGACCCATTAAAGAGTTATTATCTGTGTTGCCTTTGTGCCATATGCCGGGTCATCACAAGACCCTTGCATTAAAGGTTTGATCAGATCAACCACATACAGGTTGTCCTCAACTTAACAATCATTCATTTAGTGATCCCTCAGTTACAATGGCCCTGAAAAACGTGACTGACCATTTTTCACACTTACAACCATTGTAGCGTTCTCCTAGTCACGTGATCAAAATTCAGCCGCTTGGCGACCGACTCATATTTACGACGGTGGTAGTGTCCCAGGGTCATGTGATTCCCTTTCGCGACCTTCTGACAAAGTCAATGGGGGAGCCCGATTCACTTAACGACCGTGTTGCTAACATAACAGTTAACAGGAACAACTGTGGCAAGGAAGCTTGTAAAATGGGGCTAAATTCACTAACCACTGTTGGAAGTTTTGAGCTCACTTATGGTCATAAGTTGAGGACTACCTGTAGTGGCTTTTAATGTATGAACTAAAGCAAATATATTTTCAGGTGAATGTTAAGTTTTGTAGAAAAGGGCGTTTCAAGAGAGGGAATGAAAACATTTCTCCCGTTCTCATTTTTTTAAAAAAATTAGACCATTTTCCTGCTGCATGGTGTGGGGAGGATGGGAAGTGTCGGTCAACTTCCCCCAGTTGGGACAAGAGAGGAAAAACACATTTCTGGAGTTGAAATAGTCGCCTCGCTCACTCTAAAAATGTGTTACCTGACAAACCAAGCATGGTTGTTGTTGTTGTTTTTTCATTTTTCAAAAGGGCTGAATAAACGTTGCCCATTCTTATTCCAAATTACGAAATGAAACAATCCTGAATATTTTTTTCAAAATTCCTTCTGTGGTGGGATTTGTCTTGGCGGGACTTTGGGCCATGGCTTTCCCAAACCAATACCCCCCCCCCCCCAGGACAACAACTGCCTTGCATATTTTGCCGGCGAGGGCACTTCCCGTGTGAGAAAAACGAAGCTCCGCACACCCCGCGGAGAATTTCACCCCTAGCAACCGTCCTCATTTCTCCACTGTTAAAAGTCAAGGAACCAAAATGTGCCTTCAGCTGGAGTGGCGTCTCTTATCTCATTATGTTTCTCGGCTCCAAGCCCAGGAATTCCACAGCCAGCCACGCCCGTTTTCTGTCTCTCAATCCTTAGAACGGAGAGGTTGCAGGGAAAGGGATCACAAGAGAGGAAGCAGGTCTACAGTGGGGACGGACGTCAAAAGGAATGCGTTATCGCCAGGGAATTGCTGGGTGGGGAATTCTGGGAGTTGGAAGTCTACATATCTTCAAAGTTGAAAAAAAAACAAAACCAAAAACACAGCCCTGGACACAGACGCACCTCACCCTCCTGCTATAAACTTGGCATTCTTGCCTAAATTTCACAACAAACCAACATTTATTTAACAAAACACAGAGGAGATGACCCTATAACATATCCATAGTGATAACGGGGGGTGGGGGGGGGGTGTCTCTTGAGATCCAAAGCGGCAACTGTGGGCTGAGGGAGGGTGGGGTCAAGCCCTTCCATACAAGTCCACTCCTCTTTTTTTAAGAGACCAGGACCCCAGCGGAACTGGATTTGGCAGCCGCCCCCTCCGGGCTCTCTTTGGCCGCCGGCCTCTGCTCTTCCTCGCCCATCAGGCGGATGTTGTGCTTCTCGCGGAACTCGTTCAGCTCCCGGCCTTTGGTCTGCAGCTGCTGGCTCAGGGTCTCGATGATCTTGTTGATCTGCAGGAGGGCAAAGGGAAGAGGCGACAAGAGGCAGCCAATGGGGGCGGCTGGAGGGTCAAGTCCCGCCTTAGCCACGAAATCGGGCTGGAGGACCCTGGGCCGGTCACCCTCTCTCAGACCAGCTCACCTCCCAGGGTGGTTATCATTGGAGGGAAAATAGGAGGGAGGGAGGGAGGATTAAGTATATTCAACGCCTTGGATTATTTATTAAAAATAATAGAGAAGGAAGGAAGGGAAGAAGGAACAAGGAAGGAGGGAGGGAGGAAGGAATTAGGAAGGAGGGAGGGAGGAAGGAATTAGGAAGGAATAAGGAAGAAAGGAAGGAATTAGGAACAAGGAAGCAAGGAAGAAATTAGGAAGGAACAGGGAAGGAAGGAAGGAAGGAAGGAAGGAAGGAGGGAGGGAGGGAGGGAGGGAGGAAGGAATTAGGAAGGAAGGGAGGGAGGAAGGAATTAGGAAGGAACAAGGAAGGAATTAGGAAGGAAGGAGAATGGGAGGGAGGAGGAAGGAAGGAATTAGAAAGGAAGGAAGGAAGGAGGGAGGGAGGGAGGGAGGGAGGAAGGAATTAGGAAGGAACAAGGAAGGAAGGAATGAAGGAAGGAAGGAATGCAGGCTCTCTTTTCACCGTCCTTGAAGAGGCAGGCATGTCTAATTGGTCGGATCCAGGCTCACAAAAATAATGTCATGCAGTTAACATGGAATTATGTCCAACGTGAACTGAATTGGGAGGCTGGGATCTGTTATTCATGCAAGAAAATTAATGAAGGCTGGTGGTGAAAAATTGGCAAGGCTGGGAGAGAACCGGGGTCAAATGGCACTCTTCCCCTTGGGGTTTGCTCCTCTCCAAATTGCAGGGCACAACTCACTATAGTGATTCGCGTCACAACTGTGGCAAAAAAAAGTATCATCAAAGGGGACACGACTCACATAACCACCGCCATGCTCAGCGATGGAAATTTGGGGCTCCGTTGTAAGTCGTGTCAGAGACAACCTGTGTCATATAATTATAATATCCCTGGGTAGATGCATAATTTTGTATTTATTGATTTATCTTGTCATGTTTATGTAGTGTATATTTGAGGGGGTGATCCTTTGAGAGCCGTTATGCAATGAAATTTCATGTGAATGTATGCCGATTAGTGGACATTCAAAATAGTCTAAGTGACAATAAAGCTAGTCCAAGCCTTCATGAAAGATGTCAAAGAGACGCTTGTGGATTTGCTGAGAGTTGGAGAGGCTACCCAATGTCCAAACAGCATGACTTATTCATCTGTGGGTTGTTGTTTTTCCTGCTGTCTGCCATCCACCCTGCCACCCAGCCACTCTGGTTTACCTGTTCCTTGTTGTTTTCCAGGGCTGGGAGGACTTCCTTGACGGTGCGCTCCACCAACACCCCCCCTACCATGCGGAAGCACTTCCGGCTCGGGTCCACCTCTCTGAGGGTCTCAATGACCAACCTGCAGAGGAGACGAAAATTGTGAGTCCACTCCAGCACTTCCAGGCAAGGCCAACACAAGGAAGGGATCTAAAAGTCAAGGAACCTGACAATCGGTTTGCTAGACTTCCGTGTTGAAGCCTCATTGCTGCCCAGTGGCGCCGTATTTGGAATACAGGTAGTCCTTGACTTACAACTGTTTAGGGACCATTTAAAGTTACTGTTTTTCATGCTTATGACCATTGCAGCATCCCCGTGGCCAGGGCTGGGATTCAGCTGGTTCGGGACGGTTTGGGCGAAACGGATATTAAATTTACATCTGGTTCGCTGAATCAGTAGTTGAACCCACCGGCTGGCCCCGCCTACCCAGCACCTCCCCTCCCAGGAATCTCCACATGGCACGTTTTGGATGCAGGTGAGTGCAGAGTCCACACAGAGGCTCTGGGAGGGCGAAAAATGGCCTTCCTGGAAGTTCCAGAAGTCTGGAAACAGGCCTATTTCTGGCTTCAGGAGAGCCTCCGGAGCCCAGGGGCGGCCATTTTCTCCCTCCCAGAGGCCCGAGGGAAGCCTCCGGACTCTGGGGAAGGAGAAAAATGGCGCTCCTGGATGTTTTCGTAGGCCACGCCTGTTAGGAATATAAGTCACCTAATAGCTATTTGGGTTGAAAATATATAAACCAGGATAAACCTTTTAAAACTGTATCTTTAAGGGAATGCTAAAATTGTAATTAGGTGTGGTTTCTCAAACGGCCATAAGATGGAGCCAGAAACCTGGGTTGTTTAGTCTTAGTCTTAGTCTCAGAGTGTGTCTCAGTGAGTATCTTTTTCCTTCTGTTGGAGAGTATTGCCTTTCCTCCATTTTTTTCTAATTGACTGATATTTTTGGATTTGATGTAAGTCTGATAGTGAACTGTTTTTGATACTGGACTTTGTTATTGGATTATCCCTGGACTGAAAGCTGACTGACTAACCTGTGAATGACTTTGGACCGCTTGTTTAGAACTTTGCTTAAACCTTTATCGACAGTAAAAACCTACATTTACTGTACAGTGTATCTGTGTGCTGTGTATTATTCAAACACTACTCTCTATACGTCTCCCTGTATACGCTCATTCTCCTAATGTGGAATTACCTCAACAACGCCCACCCAGCAAACGGGCAGCGTACTGGTTATTGGGATTTTTGAATCCCACCCCTGCCCGTGGTCACATGATCAAAATTGAGACACTGGGCAACCGACTCATTTAATGACGGTCGCAGTGTTACGGGATCCCCTTTTGCGACCTGACAAGCCAAGACAATTTTGAAGTCAAATTCACTTAACAACTGTGTTGCTAAGTTAACAAGTGCAGCAATTCGCTTATCAACGGCAGCAAGAAAGGTTGCGAATGGGGCAAAGCTCACTTAGCAACTTGTCAGGCTTTAGCGACAGAAATTTGAGCTCTACTGTGGTCGTAACTCAAGGACTACCTGTAATGGGTAGATCTGGGCTACCCGAAGTGAATTGCAACCGCCTGCCAAGAATCAAGACCATCCCCACTTTCCTTTTGTGGCCAGGACATACTTGTGTTCGTTCAGTTCCATCTCCAGCTCGGCCGCCTTTGAAGCAAGACCTCTCTGCTCCTGGCGGAGGCGGTTGAATCCTGCTACCACCTGGAAGGAAAAATTACACCCGTGTTGGTGAACTAGAACCGCGGTTAGTTCCTAAGAGCCACGGTAGTGCAGGCTACTTCCACTGACCGACTGCAATTTGGCAGTTCGAATCCCACCAGGCTCAAGGTTGGCTCAGCCTTCTGTCCTTCCGAGTGGGGTAAAATGGGGACCCAGATTGTTGGGGGCAAGAGGCTGACTCTGTAAACCGCTTAGAGAGGGCTGTGAAAGCACTGTGAAGCGCTTTAGTCTTATTGCTATATTCCAGATTCCTCTCCTCCCCCCAAATAGTTTGCGAAGTGATGTTATGAGAAACTCTGAGGTGTTTTGGGCTGGTGGAATTCCACACCCAGGGCAAATGGCCCAGAGGACACCAGGATGCCAGCTCGAGCCGGATTCCAGGGTGCTCTGTCCTTCTTCAACTGTCAATTCTCACCCTCCCAATTTTCCATCATCAAAGTATACAGCAACCATTGGTTCCTCCCTTGTTCCCCTCCCTTCCCTCACTGATGACAGTCGGAAAGGTGGTTCCGACAATGTGTTGCAGTATCTTTTATTTTATTTATTAAATGTATATACACTGCCTGTGTCACTTTCCAGAATCAATCTGGATGGCTTAGCATGGCCACTTTTATCAGAAGCCGCTGTTGGGACCAGGAGAGATATGTGTGTGTGTGTGTGTCTTTCTGTAATGTTTTAGGAATGGACTTTGATTAATGTTTATAGTTGTTTGAAGGAACAGAACCTTCTCCGTGTGGAATGTGGATTCTGCTAAGAACCAGTTCAAACCTACCAGAGACAAAGTCCAATCTTGGCAACTTTAAGACTTGTGGACTTAATTCCCAGAATTCTACGAAAGCTACCCCGGCTGACGAATTCTGGGAGTTGAAGTCCACAAGTCTTAAAAGTTGCCCTGCTCTAGTAACTGGTAAACTCACTATAATGTGGGAAACACAACCTCCTGAAACGTGAAATTGAGCCCAGACCCACGTCTGCATTTGCATGTATCTTTAAAGCTTGCTTTGCATTAGCGCTGATTGACACCAACTTCCAGCGGAGTCAGTCCTTGGGATAAGTACATGTCCACCACATGACATTTAATTTAAAAATAAAATTAAAAACAAACGAAAATTATGAAAAATAATATAATAAAATAATAATAATAAAATTAAACCTAAAGACTAACCCCTCCCTCAAAGAACAGACTCAGTAGAAGACTAGATCTTTTCTGCCTTCAGGTAGAAAACTACAGGCATTCCTCGATTTACAACCACAAATGAGCCCAACATTTATGTTGCTAAGTGAGACAGTCGTTAAGTTAGTTTTGCCCCGTTTTACGACCTTTCTTGCCACAGTTGTTAAGTGAATCTGGCTTCCCCACTGATTTTGCTCGTCAGATGGTCGCAAAAGGGTCACGTGATTCGGGGGAGCGACCGTCATAGATGTTGGCCAAATGTCCAAATTTTGATCACGTGACCACGGGGGAGGCTGCAACGGTCCTAAGGGTGACAAATGATCCCAAGGCCCTTTTTCCCAGTGCCACTGCCACTTGGAATGGTCATTAAGCGAATGGTTGTAAGTCGAGGACACTCTCTCTCCTCTCTCTTCCCCCCCCCTCGGCTGAGAGGGGCAGCTATAGATAAATTAATAGTGAATTTAAAAAAATCAAAATGAATAATAAATAATACATAAAATAAATAAATGTCTTCTAAGAGCCCCGCTATAGGCCTGGTGGGGGCTCAGGGCGCTCTGCACATGCTCAGGGGAGAGAAGCAGCACCGTCGCCCGTAGCAACCGCATCCAACCGCATCCTCCTGCTCGGCTGGGCGCTCTGCACATGGCCAGGAGCCCGCCGCTCGGCTGGCTCCCGCTCCCGGGACGCCCCACGCGGTACCTGCTCGGGAGTCAAGGGCTTCGCCGCCCCGCCTCCGCCGCTAGCAGGACCCGCCGGAGTCGCCGCCAGGCCGCTCTTACTCTTGCTCTCCTCCGCCATCTTCGCCCTCCTCCCTCCGGGCTGGGAAGAAACACCACTTCCGGTTGCCCGGGTTCTATCTAACGGGACCGGAAGCGGCCGTTGACGCCGTTTCGTCCGCCATCTTTGACACGGGAATCGTCCTCTCCTCGCTTCTTTTCCCCAGGAAATATGGCAGCATCCGCATTGAAAACCAAAATTTTGCATCAGAGAGGGAAGGCGCCCCCGCAGACGGGGGAAAAAGTCGAACTTCGGCGGTTTATTTCAGCCTGGTACCAGCTTGAGGCATCCATCTTTGTTAAGGGCGGCGGCTGACCCCTCCCCTCCCCAGTATCACGTGACCGGCCCGCGAGTTTGGGGGGGAAAACGGCCAAAGGATGAGCGTTATTCAAATCAGGCGAGCGGAAGCGGAAACGGAGAGAGCTGTTGAGCGCCCCAGCCGCCATCTTTGTTAAGGGCCCAGTTGGACTTCCGGGATGGACTGAGCTGGAGCAGAGGGGGACCTGCTGCCGCTGCCGTGGAGGCTCCTCGGGACACGCGGTGGCCGGAGGCAGGAGCGGAATGTGGGCCGCTGGAGCTGCAGGGTTGAGGGGTGGGGGCGGTGGGCGGGCTGGAAGGTTGGAGGAAGTAGCCCCACGTGCAAAATCAGGACCACCCCCACCATTGGCCCATTTGGGGGCGGGGCGTCAGGACATGGGGGTGTGGCTAACCCAGAGGAGCAAGTTGGGCAAATGCCAGGTTTTTCAGACTCGGCCCCTTTAAGAGGAATGGACTTCAACTCCCAGGATTCCCCAGCCAGCAAAGAATTCTGGGAGTTGAACTCCACCTGTCTTGAAGCATGCTGGCTGGGGAATTTTGGGAATTATAGTCCAACCAACTTAAAACACTGTCTGGGACTTGGAAGTGCACCCATCTTAAATCATCCTTAGTCCATCCTTAGGCAATGCTGACTGTGGGATTCTGGGAGTTGAAGTCCACCCATCTTAAAACATTGTTAGCTAAGGGAATTATGGGAGTTGAAGTCCACCCCTCTCAAAGTGTGCTGGCTGGGGAATTCTGGGAATTGGAAGTGCACCCATCTTAAATCAGATTGGCTACGGAATTTTGGGAGTTGCAATCCATCCTTAAGCAATGCTGGCTGGGGAATTCTGGGAGTTGTAGTCCACCCATCTTAAACCATCCTGGCTGTGGAATTCTGGGAGTTGGAAGTGCACCCATCATCAAGGGGCCAAGCTTGTAAAAACACCGAACTAGTTCTTCAGCTGGGTTCAGTGAGTCATATGAACATAGCAATGAATCACACTGTAGGACGGGGTCCACAAACTTGGCCACTTTAATACTTGGGGACTTCAACTCCCAGAATGCTCCAGCCAGCACAGCTGGCTGAGGAATTCTGGGAGTTGAAGTCCACAAGTCTTAAAGTAGCCAAGTTTGGAGACCTCTGCTGTAAGAAAAGAATCTATGGGGTGGAGAAGAGGTGAAAATAAAATACAGGTAGATAGTTTAATAGTATCTATTGATGGCTGGTTTGCCCAAGTACCAAAGAGCCAAGCTCAGAGATCACCAAGGATTTTACAGTTCACCTCTGAGCTACAAATATGCTCTTCTATTAAAGCCATTATCCTCCTTTTCATTCTTTGACTATTCTAGGTTGAGAGGAGCGGTCCAGAAGACCTTGCAAATCCTGTGCGGTGCTGGGAAACAGTTTAGAGGGATCCAGAGCCAGGCACCTGGCAACAGGTAACTCACCTCAGGGCCGCTTTTGCAGATGACATCCATGGAGCGGTAAGAAGGGGGTGAGAGAATGGAAAAATAGGTGTGAAGCTCCGGCATTCTGAACTGCGAGTTACAGTTCAGTCGTATCTGAAGGATAACTTTTGCCTTCACACATTGTGGGAGCTTCATCCCTGGAGGCTTTCAAGAAGAGACTGGACTGCCGTCTGTCAGAAATGGTGTAGGGTCTCTCCTGCATGGGCTGAGGGTTGGACTAGATGACCTTCAAGGTCCCTTCCAACTCTGTTAATCTATTAAAAACTCTAATTTCTGGTGCTTTTTACAACTTGGTATGTGTCCTTCCCTTGTTTATTTTCATTGCACCCAGCAAGGTATCCTGACCCAGAATTAGGGAATTAAGAAGGAGGAATTGGGTTCTGTTTACTCCCAGAATTTTGCACCATGCTATCCATGGTTTGCACAACTGAGTCCTTTTTGGGGGGATTTGCACAACAGAGAGAACAACAATCCACCAAGTATATTGAGTACACAAAACACAGTAGGCTAAAAATGCAGTGCGCTGGTTTGTGCTATGGGTGCAATCTTCTGTCTGTTGATTTCTATTCAACCGTTCCAGCACTAAACAAGAATGCCGATTCATAATTTTAAAATAGGAGCTTTGCCATTTTAAATCTAGTTGAAATGTTGGGATTTAAAAACATAAAACATAAAACTCCAGTTGTTCTCTTCCAGTTTCTGGCTAACGTGTCAGCGTTCCAAGTAACCTCCAGAGAAAAAAAACCGCAGAGAATTATCATCTTCCCAAAGATCCATTTTATCAGAGATGCCATATTGGCACATCTGGGGAAAACCCAAATCTGAGAACTCCGGGTTTTCCCTTCCCAAAAGAGAAACGAAAGATCCGTTCCCCGGCATCCATCAAGCCGTCACATGGCCCAATCGTTACTTCGTTCCGGCTGGAGACCATGGTCAGGGTTTCCAGGCGATGAAATACATTTAAAAAGGAAAAAGCAAAGTCCACTTTCCAAGACAATTTCTTTTATTTAGGTAAAGCATCAAATTGGCAAAGTCTGTTTGTCATTCCGGATCTGACCCAACCCGGAATTGCACCACATAATATTGGAAGTTAGAAACAGACCCCCAAAGTCACATTCCCCAATAGAAGTAAATCAACGTTTGCCTGGCGTCATCACCTCCACCTCCAGGTCGCAGCAGGGTCAGCTTTCGTTCCCATGGGACGGAGAACCACCTAGCTCCGTGTTGGCGAACCTATGGCATGCGTGCTGGAAATGGCACGCAGAGCCATTTCCCCCGGCATGTGAGAGCTTGCCAGGAAGAGCTCCACTGCGCATGTGCGGACGGCGCCACCACCTGACAGCTGATTGTTGGGTATCAGGCACACATGCGCGGGGAGCGTGGGAGACACGTGCATGCGCAGAGACATGCAGCGCGTGCTGGGGGTTGTGCACACATGTGCAGATGCGCGGCACGGGGGTGATTGCACGTGAATGTGCAGGCGCGCGCTGCATGAAAGGGTGATTGCGCATGCAGGTGCGTGGCATGCGGCAGAATCACATGCGCAGGTGCAGAAACGTGCTGTGCATGGCGGGGGAATCGCGCATGCAGGTGGGCACGCAGCAAGAGGATCGTGCATGCGCAGATGTGCAGCACACTGCAGGGGGATTGTGCACACAGGCACAGGGGGGTGGGAGTGGGCCAGCACGCATTGCCTTCTGGGTGCTGGCACACGAGCACACAAGCACGCGTGCAATTATTGTTACGGGAGCCGAAAAAGGTTTGCCACCATTCTTATCTCTGCTCCTCCCACCTTAGGATTGTGGCAAGCCCGAAACCCTTCTACCCCATAACCAGCAAAGAGAAAAAAGAGAAGGAATATATAAGAAGGCTAAATAAAAGGGCTACGCATATGTCAATTTCTGGCTTGACAACTATCCCCAGTCGTTCCCCTCCAGGTGCAGGGCAACATGTCCTTGACTTTCTGAGAAAGGAATGTTGTGGCTAATCTTCCACCGCTCCTTAAAAAAACCCCTCCCAAATTCCCAGGCACTGAATGTGGCAGCCCAGAAGCCTCAAAGAAAAATGGCTTCCAAGCGGACAAGCTGATATCACAACAAATGTTTTCGTGTCCAGCAACCCAAAAGCATAAAGCTAAATGGAGGAGTTCAATGTGAAGTAAATTTTCTGTTTCTCATCCGTGTGTGTGTGTGATGATTTCTGCATAGATTTTGTCATGCCTCTGTCAGGATCTGAATCCGAGGAGGAAGCCGAAGAGCTGACAGGGAGCGGGAGTATGGCTCCATTGGCTGTGGAGGAAACTGGGGAAGGGCAAAAGTCCGGCTGGGCAGAGCAGGAGAGAGGTAGAACAAAGGAGAGAGGAGTTCAGAGGAAGACCCAGGCCCACCCCGTCTTCATCCTAGGGCACGCAGGGAGAAACGGAGAAAGGAGCAACGTGGGTTGTGTGGCTTACGGGGGAGGAAAGGGCCCTGATTCCCTTCATTAGCCACATGTGGGAATGAGAGTTTAAAAGAGATGCAAGCTGAGTGCGGTGTCTGCTAGGAACAAATTGTGTCTTCCCAACCATGTTGAATTATGGCCGTTCCTTCACATCTGGAATTCCTTCTCCTGCCCTGCCAGTCTAATGACCTCATCTTACCTTGATTGGACTTATAGTTACGGTTTTTGTTGACCGCGTTTTGGACTTGATTCCCTGCAGCCAAAGGCTGTTCCTGGGAGAGTTTTCCTCCAGCCCAGAAGGGAACCAGGACCTTGGCAAAGTTGGAGCTAATAAAGGGACTCCTACTGATCATCTGACTGGGTTGCCTGTGTTGCTCTGATACCTTTTTCCATATTTCCTCTCCAGCTCCCCAGCCATGTTCTCGGGTGCGAGAGGCCCAAAGCCCCTCATTGCGGTCTGCCAGGTGACGTCGACGCCAGACCGAGAACGCAACTGGGAGGCTTGTTCGCAGCTGGTCCGAGAGGCCACTCGGCGGGATGCTTGCGTTGTCTTTCTCCCGGAAGCCTTTGACTTCATTGGCAGCTGCACGGAAGAGACCCTCAGCTTGGCGGAGCCCTTGGAGGGGGATTATCTTCAGCGCTACGTCAGCCTGGCCAGGTAAGACTCTCGGGGGGCCAGAACGGCTCCTCCAAGAATTTGGATCCCTACGGAGGGGTTAGGCGGGAGAGGCTGTCGACATGCAGCGAAGATGGATGATAAAAAACAGTCCCAGAACATATAGAATACTTTATTGGCCAAGTGCGATAGGACACACAAGGAATTTGTCTTGGTGTAAATACTCTCAGTATACATAAAGAAAAGGTACATTCGTTAAGAATCAAGAATCATAACATACAACACTTAATGATAGTCATAGGGTACAATCAACAATCAAATCATATTAGGAAACAGTCAATATAAATCGTAAGGATACAAGCAACAAAGTTACAGTCCTACAATCACAAGTGGGAGGGGATGGGTGATAAGGAGTGATGAGAAGATTAACAGTAATAGTAGTGCAAACTTTGTAAATAGTTGAACAGTGTTGAGGGAATTATTTGTTTAGCAGAGTGATGGCCTTCGGGAAAAAAAATGTTCTTGTGTCTAGTTGTTCTGGTGTGCAGGGCTCTATAGCGTCGTTTTGAGGGTAGGAGTTGAAACGGTTTATGTCCGGGATGTGAGGGGTCTGTAGATATTTTCACAGCCCTCTTTTTGACTGTGCAGCATATAGGTGCTCGGTTGAAGGCAGGTGGGTAGTAATTGTTTTTTCTGCAGTCCTAATTATCCTCTGAAGTCTGTCTGTCCTGTTGGGTTGCAGAACCAAACCAGACAGTTATAGAGATTCAGATGACAGACTCAATCGTTCCTCTGTAGAACAGCAGCTCCTTGGGCAGTTTGAGCTTCCTGAGTTGGCGCAGAAATAACATTCTTTGTTGTGCTTTTTTGATGATGTTTTTGATGTTAGGTGTCCATTTTAGGTCATGTGATATAGTAGAACCTAGAAATTTGAAGGTCTCTACTGTTGATACTGTGTTGTCTAGTATTGTAAGAGGTGGTCGTATGGGAGAGTTTCTTCTAAAGTCTACCACCATTTCTACAGTTTTGAGCATGTTCAGTTCCAGATTGTTCTGGTTACACCACGAGGTAAGTTATATAACCTCCTGTCTGTATGCAGATTCATCGTTGTCTCGAATGAGACCAATCACTGTTGTGTCATCAGCAAACTTCAGTATTTTAACAGATGGATCTTTTGAGATGCAGTCGTTGGTATGTAGGGAGAAGAGAAGTGGAGATAGCAAACAGCCTTGGGGGGGCCCTGTGCTGATTGTACAGGTATTGGATGTGATTCCACCTAGCTTCACCTGCTGTCTGTTAGGAAGCTTATGATCCACTTACAAGTGTGTTCAGGTACCGCTAGTTGGTTTAATTTACTTAGAAGAGTGTCTGGTATGATGGTATTGAATGCTGAACTGAAGTCTACAAAGAGGACCCTTGCGTAGGTATTTGGAGATTCAAGGTGTTGTAGGATGTAATGCAGAACCATGTTAACAGCATCATCTGTCGATCTATTTGCTCGGTAGGCAAACTGCATGGGATCTAACAGTGGATCCATGATGGTTTTCAGGTGGGACAGCACAAGCCTTTCAAAGATTTTCATAACTACAGATGTTAGAGTTATTCAGTTCCTTGATGGAGGGCTTCTTTGGCACTGGGATGATGGCAGAACGTTTGAAGCAGGAAGGAACATAGCACATCTCTAGGGATCTATTGAAGATTCGGGTGAAGATGGGGGCCAATTGGTCAGCACAGACTTTTAAGCAAGAAGCCGTTATCTTGTCTGGCCCTGGTGCTTTTCCTGGCTTTCATCTGTGTAATAGATCTTGCACTTCTTTTTCTGGGATCACCAGAGGTTTTGAGCCCAATGGATTGGGGCCAGTTGTAGGAGGCTTGGCTGTTGTTGGTGTGTTTGAGATGGGGGTTGTGGAGATAGGTGGCTGTAGTTTCTTTTCAAACCTGCAGTAAAACACATGCAGGTCATCTGCTAGTTGTTGATTTCCTTCTGCCTGGGAAGGAGGTTTGCTGAAGCCGGTGATGTTTTTCAGAGTTTTCCACATGTTTGCTGGTTCATTTGTTGAGAATGGATTCTTTAACTTTTCAGAGTAGCTTCTTTTTGATGCTCTGGTCTCTCTTATTAATATGTTTCTGGCCTGGTTGTACAGCCTTCTGTTACCTTTTCTGTAGGCTTCCTCTTTGGAACGGCCTAGCTGCTTAACTTTTGCTGTGAACCAAGGTTTATTGTTACTATATATTTGCAGGTTCCTTGTTGGTACACATAAGTCTTCGCAGAAGCTAACATATGATGTGAACTCATCTAGGTCTGCAGAGGCATCTTCAAAAACATTCCAATCAGTACAATCAAGGCAGGCCTGGAGCTTCAGCTTTGCCTCATCTGACCAAGTCTTCGCTGATTTAATTGTTGGTTTCATGGTTTTAAGTCTTTGTCTGTAGGCAGGTACAAGGTGAATCTTGCAGTGGTCAGAGTGTCCCACAGCTGCTCGTGGTAAAGACCTATAAACATCTTTTACTGTTGTGTGGCAGTGGTCTAAAGTATTTTTGCCTCTGGTGGGACAATTGACATGCTGGAAATATTTTGGGAGCTCTTTCCTTAAATTTGCTCGATTGAAATCTCCTAAAATGATGGGAAGGAAACCTGGGTGTTTGCCTTCAACCTCCATAATTTGATCAGCAAGAGTTCGTAATGTCTTGTTTACACAGGCTTGTGGAGGAACATACACAGCTATTAGGAGAAATGAGGAGAACTCACGTGGAGAGTAAAATGGCTTGCAGTTGATGTGTAAAGACTCTTAAGTTTTCATCACAAAACTTATAGCTTTTGTTGATATATAAACATAATCCTCCACCCTTTGTTTTACCTGATGTCTCTTCAATTCTGTCTGATCTAAATGTCTGAAGTCCTGGGATGTATATGGTGTAGTCCTCATGAATTTGTGGATTAAGACAGGTTTCAGTAAAACAAAAAACAGCTGAGTTATGAAAATCAGAATTCCATCTATTTAAGAGATGAATTTCATCCATCTTGTTAGCCAGTGAGCGTAAATTAGTCAGAAAGATTGAAGGTAAAGGAGGTTTTTTCCCCCCCTATTCCTTAGTCTGTTTAAAATTCCCACTCGTTTACCACGTCTCCTCTTCCGGCGTGGTCGCTTCTTTGCTTTCTTTGTTGTAATCCATAGCAGCGGGAAATTGGTTAGAATCTCCTCCGCGTTTGCAAAGACAGGTGGGGATGAGGAATCAGAAAGCTGCTCCTTAACAAAAACATGGCCTAATTCTTAGCAGATGGTCTCGTGAGTAGGAAATCCGTAGTGAATTGCCGATAATAATAAGGAATAAAGAAACCATTACAGAGCATTTCACTGAGGCAGTTGTCGTCAGCGCCATCTTGGCTTCAAATCAGTTTTTGTCTAGTGGTTAAGGCGCCAAGCTGGAACCCAGGAGATAGCAAGAGCACTTAGACTTATATACCACTTCACAATGCTTTCCAACCCTCTCTAAGCAGTTTATAGAGTCAGCCTCTTGCCCCCCAACAATCTGGGTCCTCATTTTACCCAACTCGGATGGACGGAAGGCTGAGCCAACCTTGAGCCTGGTGGGATTTGAACTGCCAAGTTGCAGGCAGCCGGCAGGCAACAGAAGTAGCCTGCAGTACTGCACTCTGACCACTGCGCCACCGCAGCTCATAGATGAGGTGATGAGTTCTAATTCTATTTTAGACATGCAAGTTGTCTGGGTAACTGGGCTAATTACCAGGATAACTCTGAGTTCTAGTTGTGCTTTAGCCATGAAAGCCAACTGGGTGACTTTGGGCCAATCATCAGGAGATGGTGAGCTTTCGTCCCACTTTAGGTATGAAACCTGGTTGGGTGACTTTGGGCCAGTCACTTTCTCTCAGCCCCACCCACTGGGTTGCTATTGCAGGCAAAATAAGAGAAGGAAGGTCTGTTGAGTATGTTCGCCATCTTGAGTTATTTATTAAATAATAATAAAGGGAAGATAAAGCGTATTAAAAATATGTTCGCGTCCTAACGCGATGTTTCTCGACTTTAGCAACTTGAAGAGGTGTGGACTTCAGCTCCCAGAATTCCCCAGCCAGCATAGTTGGCTGGGGAATTCTGGGAGTTGGGCCACACCTCTAAGGCTGACAAACGACTCTTTCAGAAATAAAAGGTCTTGGTTCTTGTAGCAGGTGCAGAGAACGGCTCCGTCTTCCGTAGGTGCCACCCAGTGGGGGAGGGGAGAACCTCAGCCAGGTAAGCCCAGGTGGAAACAAACCTTTGCTTCTCTCCTGGCAGGGAATGTGGAGTGTGGTTGTCTCTTGGAGGTTTCCACGAGAAGGGCAAAGATTGGGAAAGCACGCGACGGATCTACAACTGCCACCTTCTTGTGGATGCCAAAGGTAACGAAATGTCCTTAAATTAGGTGGGGGTCTCTTTTTGCCCCACTCCCCCAATATTCCTGCACCGAGAGAGCACAGCCACAAGGGTGCTGAGTCAGATTGGACTCAAACATGCGACGAATGGTTGCAGGAACTGGGCCTGGCTAGTCTTGGGAAGAGAAGGACCAGGGGAGACATGATAGCAGCCTTCCGATATTTGAGGGGCTACCCCAGAGAGGAGGAAGGGGGTCAAGCTATTCTCCAAGGCACCTGAAGGTCAGACAAGGAATAATGGATGGAAACTGATCAAGAAGAGATTCAACCTGGAAATAAGGAGAAACGTTCTGATGGAACAATTAACCAAATGGAACAGAAGTTGCCTTCGAAAGTTGTGGGAGCTTCATCCCTGGAGACTTTCAAGAAGAGAATGGACTGCCCTCTGTTAGAAATGATGTAGGGTTTCCTGCTTTGGGGGGGGTTGGACTAGATGACCTACAAGGTCCCTTCCCATTCCGTTAATCTGTATCTGGATTGTCCATGCTTCCTTAAAAAATTCTGCTTCACAGTGGTGATAGTTGAAAAAAAAAATTACATTAGACTTCACGCATCAAACGAAGACATAAATCGTGTTGATGAAATACAGTGGCTGTGTTTACACAACTTGTTAAGTCAAAACAAAGCATACAGCATGCCTGAGTTTACACTTTTGTGCCCGACCCACAGGTGGTTTGTTTGCCTGCATTGCAGTTTGTTGTGGGACAAAGACATTACAATCTGTAAACACTGATTTGGGACTCAGGGTGATGAAAAGCAGCTGTTTAAAGGTATAAGTCATATAGAAAAAGCCTTTGAGTAAATCTAAAGTTAAATGAGACTTGGACTCTTAGGTACATTGCTGAAATTACATTTTGAAAGGAAGGCTATATAGAGGCAAAAAGTTGCCCTGG
>NW_020769404.1:1263056-1274472 GCF_900518735.1 Pseudonaja textilis
GGCATCAGAACCAATACAGGCAACTCACGGAAGCGGGCACCTCCAGAAAAAAAAAAAAAAAAAAAACGGCCTGTGCAATTTTTAAGGTTGGCGGCTGTGCAATTTTGGAAAAGAGGAGGAGGGGCCTGCTTGGTGAGCCCCCGCGAAAGGGGGTCGCCGTTGGCTCCTGCATGCCAACGCTCCCAAAGCGCGGGGGGGGGGGGGGGGGGGTGGGGGCTTTGCTCCCGAACCAAATCCGAAGCGCTCTGACGCACCTTCGTGAAAAAAAATCCACCGTTTTGCCGGCCTACGAAGAGAAGCGGAAAGGCAAAACGTTGAACACAAACTCGTAACACGGGGTGTGTGTGTGTGTGTCCCCAACCGTGGCCCCTTTTAAGACTGGTGGGCTTCAACTCCCAGCAAAGCTGGGAGTTGAAGCCCACCAGTCTTAAAAGGGGCCACGGTTGGGGATCTCACGGTTGGGGATCTCTGTCGT
Source organism: Pseudonaja textilis (assembly GCF_900518735.1). Next base: position 1,263,532 of record NW_020769404.1, read on the forward strand.
AACGGATGGAATCCGCTTTTCCCCCTGTGAGTCCACCTGGATAAACTGGGACGCCGGCTGGCTGGTTCCCAGTTCCTTTGCCCTGCTTGGATGGAGCCTTCCCGACCCAGAAGGGGTCCGCCATCTTGAAGTAGTCAGCCAGGAGGGGGGTGAGGTGGGGTGGTCTTGCTGGGAAGCAAAGGGAGGCAGCTTAGAGCCTTCAACCACGGCAACTTTGAAGACTGGTGGACTTCCAACTCCCGGAATTCCTCGGGCTGGAAAAATTCTGGGAACGGGAGTCCAGAACTCTTCAGGTCGCTACGGTTGGCGAGCCCTGAGCGAGAGGGCTTGGCTGATGCTTGCCAAGGCTTCCATGTCATTTAAAGGGGGGGTCCCAATGGAAGCGATGCCCGGGCACCCAACGAAAAGGAGCCCAGCGCGGGTTGAAGAACCGAGGCCTTCCTCCCGGGCTGCTCGATTTTCCCCACTAATGGAGCCCAGCAAATCCCCGTAGCGGAGAGGAAAAAGGGACAGCTTGACAAGGCCTGGGGAGTTGCGGGGGTTTTACCCAAAACGTAAATCCCCACAGCTGAACCCTGGCGGAGCCCGGAGACAACCTGGCCGTCTCCCCAGAGAAAATGGAAATTTGGACGCCACAGGCGCTCAGCACCCTGGGAAGCAAGGGAGAGTTGGGGCGGCAGCTCCGAGCGTCTTTGGGACCTATTTGGGTTTTGTCCCGACAGGGAGGGAAGTCAGGATGGGACGGCGGGCAAAGCCCTGGAGGAACAGAACCGGTCAGCTAAGCCAACAGGACCCCATAAAGGCCCCTCAGCTCCTCCAACAAGGGAGTCCCTTCTCCGGGTGGCAGGGGTCTTCCTTTCCATCTTGGGGGAGGGGGGGTGCACGGCTGAGGAGGGGGAGAGGAAAAGGCACAGATGGGATGGAGGGAAGGGACGGAGCCGAGAGCGCGACTTCAGAGGAGCTGCTTAGCCAAAGGGGGGGGGGGTCCCCGATCTCCGGGCGGGCGGGGGGTCCTCTCTCCAACCGCGGCCGCTTTCCAGACTTGTGGGCTTGGCTGGGGAATCCTGGGAGCGGAAGTCTGTGCGTCTGAAAGCGGCCAGCCTCCTCCTGGTCTCCTCCGACCCACAAGGCCATCTCCCTATCCCACACCGAAGTGGCGGGGGGGGGTTCGGAGCAGCCGCCGTGGGCTCCCCCTCGTCTCGTGCCCCACCTCGGCGGAGCTTCACGCGAGACCCCCCCGCCTCCACCCCCTCCCCTCCCCCCTCCTGCTTTAATGCCGTTACTACAGACGCGGGAGCAGCTGAATGGAAATTTAAAAAAGAGAAAAAGACACCCCAGCCCACCCCTGATGGGGGGGCCGAGCCCCCTCCCCTCCCCGGGAGCCAAGGCCTCCCTTTCCGCCCCCCCCACTTCCCTTGCAGAGAGACAGGAATGGGGGGCAAGAACGAGCTTTTTTGAATAGGAAAGGGGATGATGAATCGAGGGGGGCCTGCCTTCGGGGGGCCTGCGTTGTGTGGGGCGACGGTGGGCAAATGAATCGAGGGCAACGACACTGGAACGACGGAAAAGCCGGACAGCACAAGAGGGGCAGGCGGGAAGAAAGGACCGCCGGACACCTTTTGGGGGGGGAGGTCTCGCCCCCCCACCGATGCTCAGCGAGCCCAGGGGAAAAGGGGCTCCCCCTCGAGGCAGAGGTGTGAGACCGGCCTCTCCTCCGACTCCCCACTTCCAGTTCCCCGCTGGGGGGGGAAGAAGGGGAAAAAAAACAAAAAAACCAGTATATCCTCCCACGCAAAAAAAGACTTCGTTCCGTATAGGTGACCGATTTTGTTCCTCGGAGATATAATCCCCCGTTCTCTCCCCGCTCCCTTTTCTTTAAGGAAAATAATTTTTTGCCAAAAAAAAAGAAAAAAATAAGAAAGAAAAGAAAAATATTCCTCCCAAGGAGAGGCGGGGCCGGAAGAAAAACAAAAAAAGAGGAGGGGGGAGAACCACCCCCAAAAAAAACCCCCCCACGAACTATCCACCGCCGGGGTTCAAGGGGCCGTCTGCAGCATCAAGTTCCTCAGGAGTTTCTGGCGGCCCACCTCGTAATCCTCTTCATCCACATTGACCAGGAGTTTGATGGCCTCGTGGCCCACGGCCTGCTTGAGCGAGTCTGTGATGAAGACGCCCTTCAGCGCCTCCAGCAAGGAGCCATTGATGTAGTCGCGCCAGAAGGCGTCCAGGTACGTCAGCTCCGAGAACTTGATGTCGCAGATGATGGAGCCCAGGTCCCGCGACTTCAGGATCGTGTTGGCCTGGCTGAAACGTTCAAACTGGCGCTCCAGGGGGTCCTGCTTGTTGGAGAAGACGTTGCCCTCCAGGGCCGTCTCGTGCTGGCAGTATTCGGCCCGGACTCGGAGGCGGATATCTGCAGGTGGGGGGGTGGGGGGTGGAGAGAGAGACACAGGCGGGAGCGTTAAAGAGGCAACTGGGCTGGGAGGAACAGACCAAACCCCGCGAAAAATCTCAGGTGAGGAATTCGGGCGGGGCAATTTCAAATCCAGCGCGAAGAGTCTGGGATTCTGCTGGGAAGGCCTGTGGTTTCTCTCAAAACATTTTATTTTGCTTTCAGGAGAGCGGGAGGGAGAGAAGGACGTAGAGATTCCCACAATGGAAGAATGGAGGGTGAAGTTCATGGAAAATTAGAAGAGCTGGCAAAATTGACAATTTAATTTATTTATTTGATTGCTAGGGACGCCCTTTCCGAGCAAACGATAATTTCTTTAATTTGGATGAAAAAGAAAAGACTTTCTCTAGCTTTGTTCTTACTTGGAAAACCCTTTTTGGATTGAAACAGAAAGAAACAAAAACTTTTTAATTTCATTTTTAATGGTTTGCGATGGCAGAAATACGGCGCACTGTCGTTCCCCCTTAAAGCAACAGGTTTCTACAGTTGACATTTGAATTTCAACTGGAGACAATCAGGAGTCAGCCCTATTTTGTCCTTCCTTTTCTTGGTTCGCACTCCTAACCTTGATTCTTTCCTGCCTTTTCCCCCCACTAACTCTTGCTTTTTCGGTTTTCTTCTCTTTTATTTTTGTTGAAACTTAATAAAGTCTTTTTTTAAAAAAAAAGAAAGAAAGAAAGAAAAAGAAGAAGGGGCTCATCTGCTGCTGGCTGACCCTTGACGCTGGGAGGTGTAGCAACAACCTGTGGACAGCCATGCTTAGCCTGTCCCTAGGCTGCATGGGGTTGGACTAGTCCAGGGGGTCGCCAACCTTTTGGACCTCAGGGACCACCAAACTCATCATTTTAAATCCTGCGGACGAGAGACCCTGGGAAAATCTCCCCAAAATCTGCAGGAAAATCCCCCACCCCGGTTTCCTATCGATCGATCGTTCTTTACTTGGGATCTCCAGCTCCGTTCTCAGGGAGAGAGAGGAGAGACTTTTGGCTTCACGCAAGGAAAGCAGCAGAAGCTGCGGAAGTCTTTCTTTCTCTCCCCCAAACTCTGCCAGAAATGAGTCTTTGTCGGCGCAGCCTCTTGGAGCAGGAGGCCTTGCAGGGTCCCAAAGACTCATTTCTGGCAGAGTTTGGGAGAGAGAAAGGAAGACTTTGGCTGCTTTCCTTGCGTGCAGCCAAAAGCAGAAGAAGAAAGAAGCGGAAAGAAGCAGCCCGGTGGCCAGGCCAGGCCAAGCGCGTGGGGCAAGTTCCCCCCCCTTTCCCCCCTCCCCTCACTACCTCGTGTTGTGCACAATGCAAGTGACGCAAGCCTTGTGTGTGGCAAGCCTTGTGTTCCCCTGCAGCCTGGATTAATTGATTTGGGGGTGGCATTTCTCTGCGGGCCACCAAAATTTTCTTGCGGACCACCCAGTGGTCCCCGGCCCACCAGTTGGCGACCACTGGACCAGAAGACCACTGGGGTCATTTCCAACCCTATGACTCTATGCCGTTCGAGGAGGCCGGTGGATCTGGTGGCAAATGGGCAGAGCCCTGAGAGTCCGGCGTAAAGTGGCTGTCGGGAAACCTCACCGCAGGTCTGTTTGTCCTTCGGATCCGGCGTCACAGACTTCCTCCTTTTCCGCTGGTTCCCGAGTAGCGCCCTTCCCCGGCCGGACCGCTTGGTGCAGATCTGGGGACCCGAAGAGGAGCAGCAGACCAACGGGTGGTGGGGAGGCACTGTGGACACACACACAAATGTCAAAGAGTTCAAAGCCAGGCAAGGGTTGCTTTGGGCGACAACGGAAATTAAGCCGCTCGGTCTGCCTCAGCGGCTGAGGTGATAAGAGAGAAGAAAGAAGGAGACTGAGAGAGGGTGAGTTCTAGTTCTCCCACAGGCATGGAAGTGGTCGGGTGACTTGGGAGCCAGGCTGTGGCCTTGAAGAACCAGGATAGTCATTCCTGTTAGCCCTGTGAGCTAGTCCAGACAAGAAGCATCAACTAGGCCTATCTTTATTGTAGGATTATACCCGTTTCCCCCAAAATAAGACCCTGTCTTATATATATATATTTGTGGCCACCAAAAAATGCACCAGGGCTTATTTTCGGGGGATGCATCGTCCACTGGCTAACCTCACTCGCATGCATTGCCCCCGGCCTCCTTTTCGCTGTCACAGGCCTTCAGGAACTACTTCTTCTGCAGCAGGCAAGGCTTTCCTGAAGGCCTCTGCAGCCCACAGGATCGATCCAGAGGTCTGTTCTCAGCTCCAGAGGCCTTCAGGGAAGCCTTGCCAGCTTTGCCGGCTGCAGAAGAAATGGGCCGGCAAGGCAGATATCGGGGTGTGCAAGGCCTGGCTACAACTGTCCCAAGGCAAGTAGTAGGGCAGTTCCACACACACACACACACACCCATTCACACCCTAGCGTAATTTTTTACCCATCCACTCTGGAGTAGTAGGAATCTTAATTAGGGCTTATTTTGAGAGTAGGGTTTATATTGGGCACGTGTAAAAAAAATCAAGCTAGGGCCGAAGACAAGTTTCTGCGGCCAGCCTGGCTATATGCCAAAGGTGCACAGAATGCTGTGACCTTCCCACAGAAGTGGTACCTGTTGATCTGCTTGCACTTGCTTCCTTTCAAACTGCTCGGTGGGCATGAGCTGAGGCGAGGATGGAGCTCGCCCTGTTGTGCGATGCTGGCGTCTCAGTGCCACCCAGCGGGGGGAGCCACCTGACGAGCTGGCACCTTTAACCATTGAACGGTTATCTAGAAATTGGGTTGGCGTTGCAAATGACTGAGGATCTCCTTCCTTGAAGCCTGGTTGGGAAGGCCTGTTTGCATCCAGAATTTAACACACACACACACACACACACACACACACACACACCAATTAAGGTGGATTTCTCTCCCCTGTTTTGTCACCTTATTCCTTCATCCCATCTCTCTCAATTTTGTTCCTTCCCATTCCCTTTCTCCCCCTTCCCAATACTTCTCTGTCTGTCTCTCTCTTTCATCTTTCTCTCTTCTCTTTCTGTCTCTCTCTCCTCTCTCTCTGTCTCTCTCTCCTTTCTTTCCCTCCCTCCCTCTCTCCTCTCTCTTTCTCTATCTGTCTGTCTCTCTCCTCTCTCTTTCTCTGTCTCTGTCTCTCCTTTCTCTCTCTCTCTTTCTCTTTCTTTCTCTCTCTCTCTGTCTGTGCGTCTCTTTCTCTCTCCTTCTCTCTCGTGTTTCTGCTGAAAGGAAAGGAATATTTTGCTCGTGTTTTCCTGCAAGGGAGTAGCCCGTGAGAGAACAAGTGGCGTATAGCGGCGACAGGCAGCCTGTGAACCCTTTACAGCTTCTGTAATCCTCTAATACTGTTGACCCGCAATACAGTCAGAGTTTCGTCTACGTCCTATTAATAGACGAGAAACAAGGAAACAGGCCGCCGGGACGACATCGTCCCACAAAATGGAGGCCCAAGCAACTTTTATCCGCCCAAGCTACGAAAAAGGATGATTACTACAACCGCAGGGCAAACCAATGAAAGCACCCCATCTATTATTAAATGATAAACATGCTGCAAGTTAGCGCCCTATATTTTGTCTTATGGGGCTTAAGAAGCTCAAGAGGCAATGGAACTTCGGCCCTAAGGCTCCCGGTTAGGTCGCTTAGTGGTAGGTTGCTTCTCTCTTTGATGAGTTGCTTCTTGCCCTGCCTTCAAATGCTTTGGAGAAGAGCTTGACTCCCTCTTCTTTGGGGCAGCCCCTCAAATCCTGGAAGGCTGCTATCATGTCCCCTCTGGTCCTTCTTTTCATTAGCCGTACCCAGTTCCCGCAACCGTTCTTCATACAATTTAGCCTCCAGACCTTTGATCATTTTAGCTGCTCCTCTCTACACTCTTTTTAGACCCTCAACATCTTTTTTTTTTGTACTGTGGTGATCAACTCTGGTCTCATCACTGCCACAGTGATCACGGTGTGGTATACTGGCAGCCGCGGATAGAAAGACATTACAGAGGGTGGTGAGCACAGCACAAAACACCGTGGGCTGTTCCCTGACACCACTAGATGACCTCTCTCAGGCTCGCTGCCTTGGAAGAGTGAGGAAAATTCTCAGGGACGACTCACACCCCAGTCAGCACTTCTTCACTCTCCTACCATCGGGTATGTAAGAGAAATAGAAGCAGAGCCAGCCGCACCAACAGGCTGAAGAACAGTTTCTACTCGTGGGCTGTCAGACTCTTGAACGGAAAATAAGTTCACGTCAACATAGTTGGACAGACTTGTGGAGCCAGCATGTTGCGCAACAAGGTCACCTAGTGTAATAAGATTGGGACCGGGTTAGAGACTTCTGTCCTCACTGTGAGTTGTGTTGTGGGGAGGTGGGGTTTGCACACGAAGGGGGGCTCAGCCAATCTCACTGAACACATGTTGTACGCTTGACAATAAAAGTAATAATAACAGGTGACTTTTAAGTCAAGATGCCAAACCGAAGGGTGCCAACGTTACAGCATCCGGAGACGACAACAGCTTTCAGAGGTTGGAGACGTGCATGGAATCTCACCAGATTTGTGTTGGTGCACAGGACCATGCTCCGTACCGCTATGGGCTCGGGGTGTCACATAGCGAATTGAAGTCTCTTCGAGATACTTATCGACGAGGTCCGGGCATACTGAGCGGGGAGAAAGGAAAAACGTGTGAAAAGACAAACTGCCAGCAATATTAAAAAAACTAATAATCATCATTTGAGACACAGGTTCGTCCACGACCACAACTGAGCCCAACATTTGCGTTGCTAAGTGAGATAGTTGTTAAGGGAGTTTTGCCCCGTTTTTACGATTTTTTTCTTGCCACCATGAAGTGAATCGTGGCGGGTGTTCAATGTCGACTCATCAAATATTTCCGTTGCCAACAGAAAGGGAGGGGAGAAAGGGGGTTTGAAAGAGCAGTGTGGCAGCTTGCAAACCGAAACGGCATTCCATAAATGTTTTCAAAGATAGTTAACTAGGAGACCGAAGTTTCTGCCCGGCAAATTTCTAACTGGAGAGTTCTGGGCTATGGAGGTGTCCCATTGGAGAATATGAATTACGATACACCCAGAGGGATGTGGGGGTGGGGGAAACCAGGGCCGAGGGTGACAGTGAATGACGTGTCTCAGTGCCGGACATGTTAACTCCCGATAAATCCTTTTGAAGTTCTGGAAGTTTGCCTCGAGACTCAGGGTTTAGCCCAGGACACTGCAGCCGTCATAAATATGAGTCAGTTGCCAAGCATCTGAATGCAAATCATGTGACCGTGGTGGTGGTGGGGAATGCTGCAATGGTTTTAAGTATGAAAAATGGTCACTTTTTTTTCAGAGGTGGGATTCATCCGGTTCTGACCAGTTCTGAAGAACCGGTAGCGGAAATTTGGGAGTCGTTCGGAGAACCGGCCAATCCCACCTCCGACTGGCCCCGCCAAGCCCATCTCTTCTCTGCCTCCTGAGTCCCAGCTGGGGCTCCTCTGGTTGCCCTGCCCAGGAGAACGGAGCTGGAAAGCAGGTTAGTGGGGTGGGGAGGGAAGGGGGATTTGGCAGTATACCCTTCCCCTGCCACGCCCACCAAGCCACGCCCACAGAACCGGTAGTAAAAAAAAAAAATTGAATCCCACCACTGGGGCCATTGTAACTTTGACCGTCACTAAATGAACTGCTCTAAGTCAAGGACTTCCTGTATACACACAGCGCTAACGTGATGCCTTCTTGGAACACCAGCGTGAGGTTTCTACCCAAGAAGAGAAGGAGAAGTGAGTTTTAAATTACAGTTCTTAAAAACCAAAAGATGAGGTGCAGAAGAAAATCAGAAGACAGCGGCCTTCTGAAAAAGGTCGAATCTCCAATCTGTTCTTTTTTTATTTTATTTTATCGCAGCTTTAAATGGCAAAAAAAAAACAGAGAAAAATGTCTATTAAGCAGAACGAGGGCTGAGAAAACACTTCCGGCCACGCAGACAAACAAGGGAAGACGTAATCACAGACCAAACTTCCCCGGGTGTTTTGTTTTTGGTAAGTTTCCAAAAAGCAGCGGGATGGAATCCAGCTGACGGATCAGACGAGTTGACTCGTCTAACGCAGTGAAACAACGCAAAAAAATGTCACTGCACAAGTCGCGCACCGCCTTTGGGGCGGCTCCACGCAGCCGTTTGCCTGCAGGGTGCAGCTCGACAAACCTGCAGAAATCTCCCCGGGTGGCTCGGGGGAATGTTTCCCCACCTGGTCCAAGGTTTAACACCTCTGGACTTCAACTCCCAGAATTCCCCAGCCAGCTGGATCCAATTCTGGAACAGGTAATCCTCGACTTCACAACCATCGGGGGGGGGGGGGGGTTTGAGCAACGGCTGGGATTCAAACTTGCAACGGCACTGGAAAAAAAAGTTACTTTACAACCAACCGGTCCTTGCATCGTTGACCCTCCCAACGTCCCCAGAGTTACGTAGTCCAAATGATGCAGTTGGCCGTCCAGCATGTACTTAGGACGGTTGCAGAGTTAAAAGGTCATGTGACTGACCATCCCAGCTGGCTTTCGACGCGCAAATCCCCAAGGCTGGGATTTAGGTGGTTCGGACCAGTTTGGGCCAACGGGACGCTAGTTTTACATCAGCTTCGCCGAACTGGTCGTTGCAAGGACCAGCTGGCCCCGCCCGCCCGATCCCACCTGTACCATAATTCTATGTATCATATTAGCTCAGGTTTGGAGGGGTGGGGGGCCTAGAGGTGGAGCTCTCTCCTCACAATTGGGAGGCTGTGAGTTCGATCCTAGGTAGAAGGCAGATATTTTTCTCCCTGGGCATGATGAACAAAACTCTGCGCTGGAGACGGGAAGGGCATCTGGCCAGTAAAACATGGTGATGATATTAGCTCAGGTTTCTGATCGGCTTTGGCTTTGGCGGAGGGCGCCCACCCCAACTCTGCACTGGAGACGGGAAGGGCATCTGGCCAGTAAAACATGGTGATGGTATTAGCTCAGGTTTCTGATCGGCTTTGGCTTTGGCGGAGGGGGCCCACTCCTGCGGTTACCACAGCTCCATGTGTTGGACGGGCTCCCGCTACCCGTCCTCTCCTGGAGCTGCTGCTACTGATAAGACCCCCCCAAAGAAGCGAGGAGCTCACTACTCAATCAACTCCTCCTACTGGTCTGCTTGCCGGCCAGATCTAAACACATCACGGGGGCCCTTGAGTTTGACACGTCCGCTCCAGGGCTGGGCTGCTACTGGTTCGCACCGGTGCAGGCGAACCGGATGCTAATTTTACATACCAGCCTTCCTCCTCTTCAAGGTGACGTAGGGCAACAGGTCATGGCGAGTGATGATCCTCAACAGCTGCAGCACCTGGCGGAAGTTGGTCTCGTCGCAGCGGCCCTGTCGCTCTAGCGCCAGGAGGAAGTCCCGCCCGCTGCGGATCATGCCCCGCTCGTAGTCGTCGATGACGTCCACGAAGAGGAACGACAGCACGCGGACGTCGCGGTGAGTCAGGTGGGTGCCCACAATGTCAAACATGCGGTGGAGGCTGTAGAGGCCGTGCTCCCAGTCCCCCTCCTCCTCCGGCCAGGCTTGCTGGTGGCTCCGTTTCAAGGTTGCCATCTTGGGCGACGGCGAGAACCGGCCCCGGCCGCCCAGCATCCAGGGGAACGGAGGGGACGGCGGCTCTCCTTCACCTGGGGCACTGGAAGAGAGGAAAGCAAGTTCGGGTCAGAGACGCGAGGCCCCTGGGGGCACCTTAGACTGCAATTCGGGCCAAACAGGTTTAAGTTAGGAGAGAGATCTGGCTGTCCGGAATGGTTTTGCCCAGTGACTTGATCTGTGGGGTCCAGGACCAGTTTCATGACCCAGCTAGGTAACAACATCAGCGCTAGAAGGGAGTGGGGTTTGAGGAGGAGGAGGAGGAGGAGAAGGCCTGTGGGGTCCTTGGGGCTCTCTGAGCTTGGTGGCTTTCTTGCAGACCTCTGCCCAGACTTGCCCAGACCCCCAAAAAGACAGCTTCGCTGACAGAACCCCTGGGAATCCAACCCAGCTAGATTTTCCAACCGACAAGAACACCTGGAGAAAGGTGGGCCGGCCGTTACCTAATCCCATAACAAACCCGTTCAAAGCCTCACAGATGACAACTGGCACTCAGTGCAACTGGTGGATTCCCTGCGCTGCCTCTGAAGCAAGGAACGGCTGTGACTATTCAGAGTTCTCTCCGGAAGAGGATAGGTGCAGCTCGGGGTTGAAACTGGGGGGCGGAGGGAGAGGAGGGGGCTTGGTTGCTAACTGAGCTTGGTGCTTTTCTTCCAGATGTTTCATGACCCAACTAGGAAACATCAGTGCTAGAAGGGGGTGAAGTTTGGGACGAGGAGGAGTTGGAGGAGGAGCAGTTGGAGGAGCAGTTGTTGGAAGAGAAAGAGTTGGAGGATGAGGAATTGTTGGAGGAGGGGTTGGAGGAGGAGTAAGAATTGTTGGAGGAGGAGGAGTTGGAGGAGTTGAAGGAGGAGGAGTTGGAGGAGGAAGAATTGTTGGAGGAG
>NW_020769404.1:1274482-1285092 GCF_900518735.1 Pseudonaja textilis
GAGGAGTTGGAGGAGGAAGAATTGTTGGAGGAGGAGGAGTTGGAGGAGGAGGAGGACTGTGGGCTCCTTGGTGCTCTCTGAGCCTGGTGATTTTCTTGTAGACATCTCATGACCCAACGAGGAAGCATCATCAGTGCTAGAAGGAAGTGAGGTTTGCTCTCTGTTTAGCACTGTTGAAGGCGCCTAGTTTGTGCGAGAAAACAACTACAACGACGTGGTCCTTCCTCTTCCCCTCCGCACACCCCACTCCCTTCTAGCAGGGAACATGCCAGACACTCAGTAGGGCTGAGGACGTTCCCTAGTTGGGTAATGAAACACCTTCCCAAAAAAAGCAAACTCAGAGAGCCTCAAGGATCCCACAACCCTCCTCCACTCTCTTCTAACCTGGATGACGTTATCTAGTTGGGTCGTGAAATGTCTGCACGAAAACCACCCAGCTCAGGGGTCCCGGAGAACCCCGCGATTCTCTCTCTTCCGCCGCCACGTCTTCTGTCCTCCTGGCCTTGTTTGAGGCGGGGAGGTGTTTCTTCTAGGGCTCTGAAGAAATACCCTCCGGGGCGTCCGGTTCTCACGGAACACAAGAAGCAACCACGTTGGGAAGGAGAACTTAGGGAAAGGCCAACCCTAGAAAGCCTCTTCCGTTAGATGAGGAAGCATTTGGTACCCAATTAAAATACGATCCTTTTGTTACCCGTTTTTCTTGGATCCAGGCCCAACTGATGCGCTAAAGGACATTTCTTGGCCAGGGGTGGCCCTCTTAGTGCCAAAAGGCGCTTCAGGCGTATGTTTAAAAATACTTTTGAGGCGGGGAGGGGAGGGGAGGAGAGAGGGAGAGAGAGAGGCCGGGAACAGAAAAATATAGATTTTTGTTCAAAATGGATTCTTTTTTTAATTGAAAAAACAAAAATAAATACAAGCCAGAATTCCAGGCCAGGGAACCTGCCTGCTGGTTCAACCGTTTCGCACACGTTCAAATCAGAATAGAGCGGAAGGGGGGAACCTTGGAGGTCATCTAGTTCAGTGACTGCCAACCGGTGGGCCGGGGACCACTGGTGGTCTGCGAGAAAATTTTGGTGGTCCGCAGAGAAATGTCCCCGTTCCCCCCCCAACAAAGCGATTAATCCAGGCTGCGCAAAAACACAAGGCTGCGACACCCACAGGGCCCGTGGGAACACAAGGCTTGCGTCGCTTGCATTGCGAACCACACGAGGTAGTGAGGGGAAGCATGAAGTGGGCGAACTTGCCCCCCGCGCCCCCCGCCTGGCCACTGGGCTGCTTCTTTCTTCTAAAAAGTCTTTCTTTCCCTCCCCCAAACTCTGCCAGAAATGAGTCTTTGGGACCCTGCAAGGCCTTTCCTGCTCCAAGAGGCTACAAAGACTCATTTCTGGCAGCGTTTGGGGGAGAGAAAGAAAGACTTCTGCTGCTGCTTCTGTTTTCCTTGCATGAAGCCAAAAGTCTCTCCTCTCCTCCCGTGAGAACGGAGCTGGAGACAATATCCTGAGATCCCAAATAAAGAACGATCGATCGGTAGGAAAACGGGGTGGGGGATTTTCCTGCAGACTTTTTGGGGGGGGATTTTCCCAGGGTCTCTGGTCCGCGGGATTTAAAATGATGAGTTTGGTGGTCCCTGAGGTCCAAAAGGTTGCCAACCCCTGATCTAGTTCAACCCCCTGCCCAAGGAGGAGGCCCCGAGAGCAGATCCCAACTGCATCCCGGGCTGCTTAAGTTCCCCGCACGTGACGGCCGTATCAGCAAACGTTCCAGGCCGCATTCCCACAGGTCCTTGTCTGGTCTTCCAGAGAAGTCACCACGTTTGCAAACAGCGTTGTCTTTCGAGGGACACCTGAACTGAGCCCAGGAACCCCTACAACCCACGAAGCCTTCCTCCCTATGATTAGAAGTTCTCGACTTACAACCAATCGCTTACTGACCATTCGAAGTTACGACAGACCTGGGAAAAGGTACTTCCACCCCGGATTTGAAGTTCCAAATTTTCCCCGCCCCGGTCACATGGCAACAGGCTGACATTTAACAGCAATTGCAAGACCAGGATTTATGCTTTTGCCGAAACTCTTTATTTATTTTCTGTTTCTGATACAATATAAATGCCCCAAGAACGAACAATGGCTAAGCTTTAAAAAAAACACAGCATTCGTTTTGCAACCATCCCAAGAAAGGTCAGGAAATCAGTCACAGTCACATGAGGATTTTTGCTCAACCACCAGTGGGACCTATGGCCATAATTGTGGGCTCAGTCACGGTCACAAGTGAAGGACTACCTGTGCAAAAAAAAAAAAAAAAGGGTGCCTGAATATCTGAACGATCCAAACTAGGAAAGAAGGAAGAGACGAGTAAAATAAGGTTTGCAAAGTTCGGCCAAAGGCATTAGGAAATGCAGGCAGACCTCAACCTACGACTACAACTGAGCCCCAAATTTCTGTTGCTGAGGGAGAAATCTGTTGAGTGAATTTTGCCTCCTTTTACGACTTTCCTTGCCGTGGTTGTTAAAGGGAATCCCCGCAGTTAAGTAACACAGTGAAGCCGATACGGATTCCCCGCCGACTTTGCTTGTTAGAAGGTCACGAAAGGGGATTCCCTTAGCCCCTCCCCCCCCCAGGGAAAATGCGACCGCCGTAAGTATGAACCCGCTGTCAAGCATCAAAATGTAAATCGCTTACAGTGACCATGGGGATGCTGCCATGGTCCTAGGGGTGAAAAATGGCCACAAGTCACTTTTTGGAGTGCTGCTGTAACTTTGGCCACTAAACGAACTGTCGTAACTCGAGGACCACCTGTATTTCTCAACTTCACTGGCCCAGAGCTTTTCATGAAGGAAGTCCCAGGTTCAATTCTTCCTAACTTCTCCAGAATCTCAGAAAGCCACTTGCCAATAGCCAACGTCCACCAGGTATATGCGTTCGCACACCGTGGTACGTCGTGTTCCATCGTGGTTTGATGAACGAGCCACAATTTTCACCCTGGTCATAACGGACTCGTGGGAATCAAGCACTGCACTGACACGGGACCAGGATTGGCTAGATAGCGTCATCGGAGCCATGGATTTGGACAAACTCAGGAAGGCCGTGGAGGACACCAGGGCGGGGAGGAGGATGGGTTCGTGAAGAAATCGGACACGGAGCCCAATCCAGGCCGGTCCAAGAAATGGAAGATCACAGAATGGATTCTGGGGCGGTCATGTTGTCACCCCAAAGGAGCTCACAGGGTTGCTGTGGAGGAATAAAATCAGTGGAGACCACCAGGTGTAGCCATGATGGCAAACCTATGACACGTGTGCCGGAAGTGGCATGCAGAGCCATCCCTGCTGGCACAGGAGCTGTCGCCCCAGCTCAGTTCCACTGCGCATGTATGCGCACCTCCCACCAGCCAGCTGATTGTTGGGTACCTGCCGCGCATCCATGGGGCGCATGACATGCACGGGCATGCGCAGAGGGGCGGGGGAGCACGGAGGGGGTTTGCACGTGCATGTATAAGGGGCAGGAGAACGCGGGGGTTCATGCGCACATGCACGGGGCGGAGGGGGAGCGGGCGAATGCGCAGGTGCACATGCAGGGGGAGCATGAGGGTTTGTGTGCGTATGCGCAGGGGGAGGGGGGTCACATGGACCGTCACACGCACATGTGCAGGGGTCACACATGCATTGTATTACACACACACACACGCACTTTCGGCATGCGACCAAGGTTAGCCATCACGGATGATACCACCATAAACTACGAGTGAAAAGGCAGGATAAAAATTGCAAGGAAATAAAGAAACAACTAAGTTAAACCCTCAGTTTAGTGGCCGCTGGAAGTTACAACAGCACTTTGAAAAGCCTCCAGAAATCGTGGCCGCTCCATCACTGGAGGCTTTGAAGAAGGAGCGGTCTGGCATTGCCTAGGTGGTCCTGCGTGAGCAGGGGGCTGGACTAGAAGACCTCCAAAGGTCTCTTTCCAGGTCATTCAGTCTATTCTAACGTAAGTTATGACTGCTTTTCACACTTAACGGCCACTGAAGCATCCCCATGGTCAAAATGTGACCCAAATTCGGACGCTTGGCAACCTGTTCATAACTCGTAATGCCTTTAGTGTCCCGGAGGAGGTGGGGGAGGCCAAGTTATCCCCTCTTGCGACCTTCTGGGGAAGCCAGATTCACTCTGGAACCTAACTTGACTAACATCTTTGATGACTTGTGTAACAACGGTGACATGAAATGTCATAAAACGGGGCAAAGCTGACTTTGACTTAACGATGGGACGCTTGGGCTCAATTGTGGTCGTAAGTCAAGGACTATCTGCCCCAAGACCCAGATTCAGGCTAATCCCAAGGAACCCAGACAAACCACGTTATGCTTAGCACTACTGTGTTGATTCAACCAATAAACCAGGGGTGGGATTGAGCCGGTTCTTACCGGTTCTACAGAACCGGGAGCGGAAATTTGGAGTCGTTCAGAGAACCGGCCAATCCCACCTCTGACTGGCCCCGCCAACCCCATCTTCTATTCTCCGCCTCCCCTTGAGTCCCAGCTGATCGGCTGGGTCTCCTTTGGTTGCCCTGCACAGGAGAACGGAGCTGGAAAGCAGGTCAGTGGGGTTGGGAGGGAAGGGGGATTTGGGAGTATATCCTTCCCCTGTCACGCCCGCCAAGCCACGCTACACTCACTAAGCCACAGCCACAGAACTGGTAGTAAAAATTTTTGAATCCCACCACTGCATCCAGGCCTGCTTTAATCATCTTAGTTGCTCTTCTCTGCACTTTTTCCCAAATCTCAGCATGTATTTTGTACTGTGGAGACCAAAACTGGATCCTGTATTCCGGGTGTGGTCTTAAGCCACACCCCCTGCCACGCCCACCAAGCCACGTCCACAGAACCAGTAGTAAAAAAAAATATTTGAATCCCACCACTGCAAGAAATGGTTGTAAGTTGTAAACAAACAAACAAAAACCCTCCAGAATTGTAAAAAAAAAATTGTAATATAGCGACCAAGGCATGCTATCTATAACAAATTCGCCACACAAACCACACACATACTGGGCCCACTTGACATGCTGGCCCGGCACCTGCGGGGTGTGTGTGTGTGTGTGTGTGTGTAAAACCTCCTTCCTCTTCAGGGACTTCCAGATCTCAGTGGGGGGAGCAGATCCAGGTGACACAGGGCAGGTATGTCCATCCATCCATCAATCAGTCAAACATTTCCTATCAATGCACAAGAAGTGTACACTGAAATTGAAAGGCACGACAGAGGAACACGACCACAAACGAATGGGTGGCCGACGCGATGATGGGCACAGTCACTCCAACAGTGAGATGGGCAGTATCTAAATTTGATAAATAAAACACGCCCCCCCCCCCATTTCTTCCAGATTCTCCTACTTTTGGAAAAATCCAGCCTTTCAAGAAAGGGTGTGCTGCTTCTAGTTCACAGCAGTTTGGCCGAACTGGTAGCTAATTTTTTTAAAAATCATTTTTAATGGCCTGTTCAGTCAACCGGCAAATCCCACCCGGCTGGCTGGCCCCACCCACCCCTCCCCTCCCTGGAGCCTCCGTGTTTTGGGTCCCAGGTAAGCACAGGGCCTGCGTGGAGGCTCAGGGAAGGCGAGAAATAGGCCTCCCAGAAGTTTGGGCCGGTTTCCAGCTTCCAGAGAGCCCGTGGAGCCGGGGAGGTCAATCTTGGCTCTCCTGGAGACTCAAGAAGAGTCCAGGAAGGGCTAAAATGCCCCCCTCTCACCAGTGGTGGGATTCAAAAAATTTTACTACCAGTTTTGTGGCTGTGGCTTAGTGAGCGTAGCGTGGCTTGGCTGACGTGGTAGGGGAAGGATCTACTGCCAAATCCCCCTTCCCCCCTCAACCCCACTAACCTGCTTTCCAGCTCTGTTCTCCTGGGCAGGGCAACCAAAGAAGACCCGGCTGTGGGTGTGGTTTGATGGGCGTGGCATTCTGTGGGCGGGGCTTGGTGGGCGTGGCAGGGGAAAGGTACTGCAAAATCCCCCTTCCCTCCCCGCTCCACTAACCTGCTTTCCAGCTCCGTTCTCCTGGGCAGGGCAACCAAAGGAGACCCAGCCGATCAGCTGGGACTCAATGGGAGGCAGAGAATAGATGGGGCTGGCGGGGCCAGTCAGAGGTGGGTTTGGCCGGTTCTCCGAACGACTCCCAAATTTCCGCTGGTCAGAACCGGCTAGGTACCACCTCTGCCTCCCACCGTGGTGCAGGAGGCCGACTAAGCCACGCCCACCCAGTAACCGTGCAGAGAACCCACTGCTAAAAATTTTTTTGAAGCCCACCCTGCTTTGAAGTGACCCGCACCAGCAAAAATAGCAGCCGCTTTCACAAAGGCGGAAAGCCAAGCCAATGAAAGACACCACAGTGTCGCGATACGCAACGCGCCGCACACGCTAATTCAATGGGCCAGGAGTGTCCAGTGGGGGCTTCGCTGCTCCCCGCCCCGCCAAAGTGTCACATTGTGACGAGTGAACTCAAGTGCGGAGAGACTCCGATGGGGAGCAGCCACGCTCTCAAAGACCAACGCATCTCACAGGGGGTTACGAAGGGGTTACTAGAGGACATAGTAGCATAGATAGGTGGTCCTCGACGGATGACCACAATTGAGAGCCCCGATTCTTGAGGTCTGCCCCGTTTTACAACCGTTCTTGCCGCAGCTGTCAAGTGAATCGCTGCAGTTGTTAAGTGAGCCACGTGGTTAAGTGAATCTGGCTTGTCAGGTGGTCACAAAAGGGGGTTGCATGACTCTCGGGGGACACTGCAACAGTCGTTAACTGTGACAAATGGTTCGAAGTCACTTTTCTCGGTGCCGAACGGCCGCTGAAACAAATGTTGCAAGTCGAGGACTTCTTGCACTCAAGTCCCTGAAATCCGCAAATCCGGTGAATACAACTAATCCCTACCTTTCACAAACAAATACGAGCTGGTAGAGTTTGATTTTAAAAATAAATAAATAAACGGTTGTAGTAGGCCTACTACGCTTTGAAGTGGTTCAAAGGAGAGGTCTCCAACCTTGGCCCCTTTAAGACCTGTGGACTTCAACTCCCAGAGCTCCTCAGCCAGCAAAGCAGGGGTTGTGGACTTCAACTCCCAGAATTCCTGGGAGTTGAAGTCCACAGGCCTTAAAGGGGCCGAGGTTGGAGAGCCCTCCTTTAAATCCCTTCACTCAAGACAAGAGAATTACGCTGATCTGCTGCCTGCGGGATTACTGAGATAACGGATCTAAACTCAGAACAGTTCAGCCATTTTCAAGCAGCTTTCCTTCCCCTCCTTCACAAGCGTTAAGATTCGCCTCTCTGATGAGAAAGTACACCGGATCGGACACGTTTGCACACCAAACAGGACGCTCCTTCCTGAATGCTGCGCATCTTCACCGTTCGTTGAAACAAGGTTTACGATACGCCGGATGAAAAGTTGGGTTGCAGGGGGTGATATGGAGAATTGGAGGAAGGAACACTTGCAGGCCCAAAAAGCCCTCTCGTATTTCTATGTGGGGAGCTAGCCTTTGAAAACGGGTAGTTTAAAACATCCCCAGCCATGCACTCCATAGGTTTTCCGAGCGATGTGGTTCCAAGTTCCACATCAGAGGTCGCCCAAATCACAGAAAGGCCTCCCCAAACTCTTATTTCACTAAACAGGCCTAGTCTTCAGATATGCAGGGGCTCCCTGAGGGCAGCTGGCCTCTTGCAGAGGTTTTCGGTGGGTTTGCCTTGCCAACTTGTACATAAACAGAGAAAATCAGACCCGATTCCCTTTGAGCATTGATGTTACCTGGTTAGGTAGTGAAACACCTGCAAGGAAGCAACCGAGATCAGGGAGCCCCAAGAACCCCACAATCTTCCTCCTTCCCTTTTCCTGCTCCATTCCACAAACACTACTCCCTTCTAGCACTGATGAAGTTACCTAGTTGGGTCATGAAACATCTGTCCAAAAAAAAAAAAAAAAAAGAACCCAGCTCAGAGAGCAACTGGCACCTTACAGTCCTCCTCCTTCCCATCACTTCCCCTTCTCTTCCACTCCACAAACCCCATTTCCCCCTCCAGTACTGATGATGTCTCCTAGTTGGGTCATGAAATGTTTTGCAAGCAAACAAGGAAGCCTCAAAGAGCACCACGAATGACAGAGTTTAACCCTGGTTATCCTCATTTTCTTCAAATAGGCACAAGAAGCTAAAATTAAGTCACCACTCCGTCCCACATGTTGATCAAGTGTCGTTTTAAGAGTCTCTCTCAAACCGAGGTCCCCAAACTGGGCCACTTTAAGACTTGTGGATTTAAAACTCTGCTGGCTGGAGAATTCTGGGAGTTTGAAGTCCACAAGTCTTAAAGTGGCCCAGTTTGGGGAGCCCTGCTCTCAAAGGCATCCTTAACAGACTTACTTCTCGACAGCCCCTGAAAACTCATCCGCGTCTCACCTAAAAGGGCAGGTCAGTCAACGGGAAGGTAAGGCAGCATTACGCTCTACTTGTGTTAATGAGTCACTGGTTGCGTTATGGCAGCCCTTGAGATACCTTAGCTTATGACAACTGTGGCACACTAACCTTAGGTCTTTGTTATTCTCCTGAGATTCCTGCGTGGACATGTCTTGCATAAGTGATAGGGCACAAAGGATCAGGTGTAAACATACACATGTTCAAATCGGTTTAAAAAGAGAAACAGTCCCTGCCCCAGCAAAGAGATTTCATTTGTGGCTCTTAATAGGGCAAGTTTTCTCCTAGAGTTTATTTTTCAGTCCATGCCTCACAGCCAAAACAGGTGTCCTCACTCTCTCTCTTTTTTTTTTCAGGCTGTAAAAAAGAAAAAATGATATGAATAAGAGCCCCCAAATGACCTGCAAACTTCAGTTGAGTTTCTTTCTGCCTGGAGTTGTGGGAGCTCCACCGCAGGCAGCCTTTTAGAAGATACCGGACAGCTTGAGCAGGGGGTTGGACTAGAAGACCTCTGAGGCCCCTTCCAAACCCTGAATTCTATTCTTTTCTTCCCCTCTCCTGACCACGGGCAAAGGGCGTCCCTCTCCCGAGGCAGAAAATAGGCTCAGTTTTCAGTCACTCAAAAATAGCTGAAGAGATGATCATAGGGTAAGAATGAAGATAATTGAGGCTACCGTATTTAAAAGATGGTAGCGGTTGACTTATGCCTCAGTCTGTAAGGAATATTTCAAAACTTTTCTCCTTGCTTACGGGAGCCGCCTTCATTGTGCAGCTTTTGGGTTCGTAAGTTGCTCTCTGAGCTTGGTTGTTTTCTTGCAGACCTTTCATGACCCAAGGAGGGAACATCATCAATGAAGAGAGTGGGGTTTATCAGGAGAAGGGGGAGAGGAGGAAAAGGAGAACTGTGGGGTCCTTGGTGCCCCAGTTAACAATAACCAATTGAATAACATAATCAGTGCTAAAATGGGGAAGGGGAGGAAGACGAGGAGGAAGAGAACTAACCAACTAACATTAATTAACAATCAGAGCTAAAACATGGTGGGGGAGAAGGAGGATGATGGTGGGATGCTTGAACTTGCTTGCTTTGCTACAGACATTTCATGACCCGACAAGGTAACACATCAGTGCAAGAAGATACGTGTTGACAAAACCCTATTTCTCCTTTCCAGAAGACGTTTTTGCTTCCTTCTCTAAAGGCTGTACTCTTATTTAAACCTGAAACCATTTCCAATCGTTTTTAAAACAGAAACTCACCAAAATAAAACCTTTCCCAACTAACCAAGAAAACTAGAACTGCAAATGCTGGGGATCTGACTGGGTTGCATTTCGTCAAGGCAGCTGATATATTGTTTTATCGGTTAAGAGATTGATGATCTAAAACAGGGGTCTCCAACCTTAGCAACTTTAAGACTTGTGGACTTCAACTCCCAGAATTCCTCAGCCAGCTTTGCTGGCTGAGGAATTCTGGGAGTTGAAGTCCACAAATCTTAAAGTTGCTAAGGTTGGAGACCCCTGACCTAAAAAACTGAGACCTCCAATCTTGGCCACTTTTTAAGACTTTGTGGACTTCGATTCTCAGAATTCCCCAGCCAGCAAAGAGGAAGTCCTCGATTTACAACCCTTCATTTAGTGACCAAAGTTAAATCATCACTGAAAAAAAAAAAGCAACCGATGACTGTTTTTCGCACTTTATGACCGTTGCAGGGATTAAAATCCAGACCCTTGGAAACGGACTCATTTTTATGACGGTTGCAGCATCCCGGGGCTACGTGATCCTCTTTGTGACCAGCAAAGTCACTGCGGAAGCCAGATTTGCACCACCTTACAACCAACTTACACAACCGCAACGGTGCACTTAACCACAGCGGCAAGGCAAGTCATACAATGAGCTGAAACTCCCTTCAACAACTGTCCAGCTTAGCCGTGGAAACCCTGAGCTCCCTTGTGGCCGTAAGGTCGGGGACTAGAGCAACTGGGGAATTCTGGGAATCGAAGTCCACCTAAGCCTTCCAGTTTGGACACCCCTGGATTAAAATATTGTGGTTATTTCCCTCCCAGCTTCCAACCCCCCCCCTCCCCAGCACCAAATCCTCCTCTGAGACCCCTCCATTTCCTGGCTTTGAGGGCACTGAGGACTGGCTGGCTGGGGGAGGGCAGGGGTCTTCTCTCCCCCCCCCCCCCC
>NW_020769404.1:1285192-1296862 GCF_900518735.1 Pseudonaja textilis
CCGCCGCCGCTCAAGCCCCTGGGGTGGGGGCTCCGGCCCTCCCCTCCCCTCAGCCGCCCCCGGGGAATGCCTGCCTGCCCCAGGGCCACGGGGCAGGGCCGGCCCCTCCCTTCCTCGGCCGCCCCCTCCCCAATTAGGCCTGTGGCTCCTCCCACCCTCCGCCCGCCCCGCCCGCCCGCGCGCCTCGCCCCCTCTCACTTTCTCCTCAGGGCCGCCGGGGAAGCCATGTTGGGCCCAGCCGCTCCGCGCCCCCCCGGTGACGACCCGGCCACGGGCGCCGCCGCCGCCGCCGCAGCAGCAACAGGAACATCCGGGCAACCAGCGCCTCCTACTTGGAGAGAGAGAGTGGGAGAGAGAGAGGGAAAGAGAGGGAGAGAGAGAGACGACATCCGGGCCTCCCTAACCTCCCGACCGGGTTCCAACCCGTGGGCGCGGCGAAACGGGAAGCGCCATCTTTATGACTGGAACCGGGCAGGCGCCGCCCGAGCGGGCGGCCATGTTGGGGAAGGGCGGGCGTCGTGGGTCGTGGAACGCCGCGGCGGCCATGTTCAGGAAGGGCAAGACGACGTTGGGGTGCGGCTTAATGGAGCCGAGCAGCGGCCATCTTGGGAAAGGGCAGGAGCTTGGCGTCGCAGCTATTGGAATGCCTTGGCGGACATCTTGAGTGAGGAGGGGGCAAAAGGGGAGAGTCCCCCCCCCCCACGTGAATGGAGGGGTCCCCGCCTCGTTTTTGGGAGAGGTGTCTCTGGGCGTGGACAGAGTGCAAGATAAACATCCTGGACTACCAGCCCCAAAACAAGCAGCCCCGCCCCGCCCATGCGCTACGTGCCAATCCCCCCCCCCCGCAGCGCTGCTGGGGTTCCTGGAATCTCCTCACGTGGGCGGAGCTGATGACGTTATTTTCTGGAGGAGTGGGCGGGGCTTTAAGGGCAGGAGTGCCCCTCATTAAGTGACTGGAATCCTTACCAGATGTTGCATGCAAAAACATTAACAGAGAATCTTCCGGTGTCTTGCAGAAAACACATTTTTTTTCAGGATATGAGAAACATTGCCTTAAACCAAAGGTCCCCAAACTGGGCCACTTTTAAGACTTGTGGACTTAAAACTCTGCTGGCTGGAGAATTCTGGGAGTTGAAGTCCACAAGTCTTAAAGTGGCCCAGTTTGGGGACCCCTGGTCTATTACATAAAAACAAACCTCCAGTACAGGGATATCCAATGGCCACTAAGACTGGCTGGGGAATTATTTTCCTTCATCCCTTTTAAGCACTTGACCTATTAACCACTGAAAGGAAAAAAAAAGTCTGTAATAAGATTACTGAAGATCATCTGTGTCTTTAGTTGGACATATTTTAGAGGCTACAGAAAAGCACTTAGAGAATTAGTGTGTGGAATTTATAGTATCTATCCAGTGAAAAATCCCTGCAAAATAAATTTCAATGGCTGAGTTCAACAGCATTCTGAGGTACCAACTAATCAATCACATTTTAACATAAACTGTTGTGTGAAATCAGCCCATGGATAGTTAATTCACTGTGTTGGGTGAGCGCAGAAACTGGTGTCCTATAAGCATTTCTGGTATCTAGTTGAAACATCTGCAAGGAAACCATCAAGTTCAGAGAGCCTCAAGGACCCCAAGTCCTTGATCAAGTTGTCCTCCTCTCCCTTTGCAAATCCCGCTTCCTTCTAACACTACTAACATTCCCACAGTTCAATATTATTTTCTATTAATGTTCAATTAACCATATACTCTCACATTCTAATTAGTTCATGCTTGCTCCCAGTGAAATAAATCAAATAATGAAGATTGCATTCACAAACCACTTTTAACCAGTGTCAGGTACAAGGTTAGCAGATGCAATGTCAGACAATGCTTAAACTTTGTTAATCTGAGACTTGAGGATATTGTGTTTTTTGCAGATTATCATGTTATATGAATGCAGCCCATTTGCCTCTACCTCAGTGTTTTCCTAACTTTAGCAACTTTTAAGATCTATGGACATCAACCTCCAAAATCTCCAAAAACTGTCCATTCGTTTTAAAGCGGGCATGTTTGGAAAAAACACTGGCGAGTCTACGATTCAGAGTAAAAAATAGAATAGAGTTGGAATTCAATATATTCCGTTCAGAGGGATGCAGAGAAAAGAGGGCAATGTGAATAGAATAGAGAATAGAATATTGGAATGGAACAGAATAATGAATAGAATAGAAAAAAATAGAATAGAATAGGCTTTATTGTCACTTTGAATGTACACTGGCATATATTAAAAATGAAATTTTGTTGCATACAGCTCTTAAAGGGTCACTACCTCTAATATTACACTACATAAACATGACAAGATAAATACATAAATACAAAATTATGTATATACCCACATATATTATATGACACAGAGAAACAACACAGAAAATAGAGGAGAAATTAGACTAATATCTCATCCTTTCCTAAAGCGGGAATGAAATCCTCCCGCCTGCCCCTAAAGCGCTCAGCGGAGACTACAAGCAGCAAAAGGAGGAACCAAACCTTGCCTAGGAACCCATTGCTGGAGATCAAGAGCGCCGGCGGACGGTTTTCCGCACGGACCGGATGTGAGACTTGCCCCGGAAGTGGACCGCCGGCTGCGAAGAAGTGCCGTTCTGCGCGGCCTCCGAGTTGGATGGGGGGGGGGAGAGCCGCCATTTTCTCGCGATGGGCTCCTCCAAGCGGCACCGCGACCGCAGCGAGGCCTCCGAGGACACCGCGCCGCCCGCGGCCTCCTCTTCCTCGGCGGCCGGCGCCGCCTCCTCCTCCTCCTCCTCCTCGTCCCGCCACCGCGAGCACAAGAAGCACAAGCACCGCGCGGGCGGCGGAGGCGGCAGCGAGCGGCGGAGCAAGCGGAGCCGGAGCCGGGGCGAACGGAGCGGGCGGCGGGGCGGCGGCGGCGGCGATGAGGCCTCTTTCTCCGCCCGGGGCAGCCGCAGCAGCGCCGTCGCCGGGCAGGACGGCGAGACGGGGCGGCGGAGCCAGAGGGAGAAGCGGGACGAGACTCACGAGGGCGCCCAGGCCGCAGGTGCGACGGGGGGGGGGAAGGGGCCGCCTCAGCGTCCTACCTCGCAGGGGTGGCGTGAAGGGGCAAGGAGTCCTCGGCTTAGGACCCCAACTGAGTCCAACGTTCGGACTGTTAAGTGAGACAGTTGTTAAGCGAGCTTTGCCCGTTTTACGACCTTTCCGGCCACTGTTGTTAAGTGAATTGCTGTTGATATGTCAGGAACCTGGTCGTTAAGTGAACCTGGCTCTCCCCTTGACTTTGCTTGTCAGAGGGTTGCAAAAGGGGAAAGAAATCACAGGACCCCGGGGGTCTCTGCAACGGTCATAAGTATGAGTCAGTTGCCAAGTGCCCGGATTTGATCACATGACCGTAGGGACACTACAAAGGTTGCAACTATGAGGACAGGTTGTAAGTTGTCATTTTTCAGCGCATGTGCAACTTTCAACAGTTGTAACTTGAGGATTACCTATGTCTGCATAAATGGCCAAAAGTGAGCCCCAAATCTGTTGTTAACCGAGGCAGTTGTTAAGTGAATTTTGCTCCATTTTGCAACCTTTCTGGCTACAGTTGCCAAAGTGAATCACTGCAGTCGTTAAGTTGACAATATGGCTATTAAGTGAATCTGGTTTCTTCATTGGCTTTGCTTGTCATGAGGTCGCCAAAGGGAATCTCAATACCCCGTCACTACAGCCGTCATAAATACGAGTCAGCTGCCAAATGGCTGGATTTTGATCACCTGACCGTGGAGATGCTGCAATGGTTTTAAGTGAAGAGATTAGACTGGCCCCCCGCTCTGACGCTCTTCCGGTAGGCGCTGAAGACCTGGTTCTGCCAGCGGGCCGGGGGAACCCATCAAAGGGATCTTGTGGGATCTGCTGTCGTCGGGGCAGAGGGGGTGGGTGGGAGTTGGGGGTGATTTATTTACTTACTTTCCAGATTTTATTCTATTGTACTTTATTAATTTATTTGACCCTTTGGGTTAGTTTTTATTTTAAATATGGTTTTACATTCTGTGAGCCACCTTGAGTCACGGGGTGAATAGGCGGCAATATAAATTCAGATAGATAGATAGATAGATAGATAGATAGATAGATAGATAGATAGATAGATAATGAAAGAGAAGATGATAGATTAGATAGATAATGAAAGAGAAGATGATAGATTAGATAGATAATGAAAGAGAAGATAGATAATAGATTATCTAATCTTTTATTATCTATCTTCTCTTTCATTATATCTATCATCTCTTTTATTATCTATCTTCTCTTTATCTAAATAGAGAGACAGACAGACAGACAGACAGACAAGATAGATAAGATAGATAAGAAAGATAGGAGAGGATAGGATAGGATAGGCTGACTCGAAAAAATGCATAGGAGGCATGGAGAAAGCTCTTGGTGTACTGTGTAAGTGAAAGTGCTTTAGCTGTAACACTTAGCTGGGCCAAGAGGCCATTCTCCTGATCTCTTGTTTGGACTATTATAATGTGCTCTACCTGGGGCTGCCCTTGAAGAGTATCCCGGAGCTTCAGCTCGCTCAAACTGCAGCATCCTGCAATAGCTTTGGGCCAATCCAAACTGGCACATTTGTCACTCCTTTTGAGGGAGCTGCATTGGTTGCCAGTTTGCTTCTGGTACAACGCAAGGTGCTGATGACCCCTTTTGAAGCCCTTAAGTGGCTTGAGGCCAGGTTACTTGACAAACCGCCTCTCCTCGAGCGTGGAAGGCAGGATGTATTGCGGGTCTCATCTGTTAAGGAGACACATCTGGTAGGACAAGAAAAAGGGCCTTGGCAATGGCTTCCTCCCTGTGGCCCATCACTCCCCCAGAGATGTGCATTAGATTAGATTAACGGAAGGGACCTTGTAGGTCATCTAGTCCAACCCCCCCCAAGCAGGAGAACCTACATCATTTCTGACAGGTGGCACAGTCCGGTCTCCCCTTAAAAGCCTCCAGTAATGAAGCTCCCACAACTTCCGAAGGCAACTTCTGTTCCATGGGTTGATGGTTCTCCCTGTCAGGAAATTCCTCCTTATTTCCAGGTTGAATCTCTCCTTGTTCAGTTTCCACCCATTATTTCTTGTCTGGCCTTCAGGGGCTTTGGAAAATAGCTTGACCCCCCCCCCCCCTTCCTCTCTGTGGCAGCCCCTCAAATACTACTATCTACAATACAATGCGACAATACGCTACTATCATGTTACCCTCCAGTCCTTCTTTTCACTAGAGTAACCACCACCTGAAGACCGGGCTCTATCAGCAGGCTTACACACAGATACACACACACACGATCGATACAGAGCCGATCAACTGGCTTGCTTGACTGTAAATGTTGCCACTATTGGGTAGAAGAGGCAGTTGAGTTTGGATGTGGGGGTTAAGTGTGGCTTTTTATTGTTGTACACTGCTTAGAGTCATCATGCGTGAATTGGGTGGCCATATAAATTGGTTTAGTGTATAAATCACCATTGATCATCCCAGAGTGTACAGGTAATCCTCAACTTACAGCTGTTCATTTAGTGGCCGTTCCAAGCTACAACAAGTGAGAAAAGTGAGTTATGACCGTTTTCCCACACTTAATGACCATTGCAGCATCCCCAGGGTCTTGAGATCAAAATTCAGACCTTTGGCAACTGACTCATACTTATGACAGTTGCGGTATCAGCAAACTCGATGGGGAAGCCAGATTCACTTAACAACCGGGTTACTAACGTTACTAACCTAACGGCTGCAGGCATTCACTCAGCAACTGCGGCCAAGAACCGTCATGAAAGGGGATGAGGAGTTTATTTCACAAATGTTCCGTTTAGCAGCAGAAATTTTGGGCTCAATTGCAGTTGTGAGTCCTGTATGAATGTAAATACTTCCTGTATTTCCTTCGGGTCCCAGTTCACACCAGAGGCTTAATCTTAAACTTGGGTTAGCCCTGCAGCATCAGTTCATTCCCGTATTATGCAAGGCCTGAATTGCCCAATTTACTCTCCAAGGACGGGTTTGAGTTCCCACCACAGATTGAGTTGCAAGCTTTCCAAGCTTGATTTATGTGTGCAAATCAATCCTCATTCCCATTGAAAGCAGCCGAGTCGTCTTTCTCCAACTACTTGCTGAAGCCTCACTTTTCAAGGTGCTGATGCTCATGAATTATTGACCAGGATGTAAGTGCCTGGCACTTCTTGAAAGCTTCTAGTGATGAAGCTCCCACAACTTCTGTTCCTGGGGTTGATTGTTCTCCCTGTCAGGAAATTCCTCCTTACTTCCAGGCTGAATCTCCCCTTGATCAGTTTCCATCTATTCTTCCTTGTCTGGCCTTGGAGAACAGCTTGACCCCCTTCCTCCTCCTCTCTCTGACAGCCCCTCAAATACTGGAAGGCTGCTCTCCTGTCTCCCCTGGTCCTTCTCTTCCCTAGACTAGCCAGGCCCAGTTCCTGCAACCGTTCTTCTAAAGGCAGCTTAATCTGGAGCAGGGGTCCCTAATCTTAGCAACTTCAAGACTTGTGGACTTCAACACCGCTGGAGAATTGTGGGAGTTGAATTCCACAAGTCTTAAAGTTGTCAAGTTTGGGGACCTCTGATCTGGAGCTCAACATGATGATGATCTGTAAATATTCCAGGACGTTAACACATAATCTTCAATTTACAACAGTTCATTTAGGGACTGTTCAAAGTTACAACAGGAATTTTGAAAAAAGGGTGATTTATGAGCGTTTTTCACAAGACGGTTGCAGCATCCCCATGGTCACGTGATCAGAATTTGGACGCTTGGCAACTGGCATGTACTTACGATGGCTGCAGGGTCCTGGGGTGACGCGATTCCCTTCTGCGACCTTCTGACAACTCAGGGAAACCGGATTCACTTAATGGCCGTTTCACTAGCTTTACAGCTGCAGTTAATTCGCTTCACCACTGTGGCAAGGAAGGTCGCAACATGGGGAGAACTCACTTTGCTTACCAGCAGGAATTTGGGGCTTAATTTGTGGTCGTAAGTCGAGGACTGTCTGCACTTGTCTCTGTGGTACATACTATATTATATTAAATTGCCTCCAGAAATAGTGGCTCCAACACTGGATGCTTTTAAGAAGGGACTACAGTCAGTCACTTACCTAAAATGGTATAGATTCTCCTGCTTGAGTAAGGGTCTGGACTAGAACAGGGGTTGCCAACCGTTGGCCCGGGGGCCACTGGTGGTCCGCGAGAAAATTTTGGTGCTCCGCAGAGAAATGTCCCCCCCCCCCAAAGCAATTAATCCAGGCTGCGTGGGAACACAAGGCTGCTCCACCCACATGGCCCACGGGAACACAAGGCTTGTGTTGCGTGCATTGTGAACAACATGAGGTAGTGAGGGGAGGGGGAGAAATGGCAGGGAGGGGGGACTCGCCCCACTCACCCCACGCACCTCGCCTGGCCACCGGGCTGCTTCTTTCTTCTGCTGCTTTTGGCTGCACACAAGGAAAGCAGCAAAAGTCTTTCTTTCTCTCACCCAAACTCTGCCAGAAATGAGTCTTTGGGACCCTGCAAGGCCTCCTGCTCCAAGAGGCTGCGCCGGCAAAGACTCATTCCTGGCGGAGTTTGGGGGAGAGAAAGAAAGACTTCTGCAGCTTCTGCTGCTTTCCTTGCATGGAGCCCAAAGTCTCTCCTCTCTCCCCCCGAGAACGGAGCTGGAGACGTTATCCTGCGATCCCAAATAAAGAATGATCGATCGGTAGGAAAACGGGGTGGGGGAATTTTCCTGCAGACTTTTGTGGGGATTTTCCCACGGTCTCTGCAGGCACCAACGTCAGCAAGCCACCATCACTCAAAATTCATATTAGTGGTCTGCGGGATTTAACATTATGAGTTTGGTGGTCCCTGAAGTCCAAAAGGTTGGCGACCCCTGGACTAGATGACCTCCAAGGTCCCTTCCAGCTCATCGTATTCTAATTCTGAAAAAAAAAATATGTTTTTGCATTAAAAATGATGACGACAAATATTCATCATCTCCCATGAGCCAAATCCTATAATGGGAACGTGGTTTTAAGTCCTGATGGTGAATCTGTGCTCAAAGGAAGAAAAGTATGTCCCTCGGGGTGGGCAGCTATGGCCCCTTTACGACTG
Organism: Pseudonaja textilis; assembly: GCF_900518735.1. The sequence continues at coordinate 1,293,307 of NW_020769404.1, forward strand.
ACTAGTGGACTTCAACTCCCAGAATTCCCAAGCCAGACATGTCCACGGGTTGTAAAGCCCCCACCCCCCACCCCGCCCCTGGTTTTTGGGAGGGCCCTGTTTTCATTCCCAAGTTTGCCTTTGTCAGCTTAAAGCATTCAGTGCTGCGAAAATTCCAGCATATACTGCAAGATCTCAATTGACAGCAGAAGTGGATTTGAGGGAATCCGTGCTGAATTGATAATAAATAAATTAAACTGCGGAAGAGGGTGCTGAAGGGAGAATATTCGTAGCCTTTAAAACTGAATATTCAAATTGCATTGTGAGTCCTCAGGTGGGACACCTGTTTCAGAACGATTTCCCTGGTGGCTGTATCTGAGGTGCCAACGAAACATTTTGTGTTTCTCTTCCGACTCAACCATTCTCAAAACTCCCCAAAGACCTGAAACCTGACCGTTTGGATATTAAGCGGTGCAAAAAGCCCCATGAGATAGTTCCCAACTGACAGTGTTTCCTGGGTGCTGACTAATTGCTCTCCCTGTTTTCTTTCCCCAACTAGCTGCTAGCTCCAAGTCTTCCTCCGGAGGAGACGCTTCCCTCAGCATTGAGGAGACAAAGTGAGTGAATTAAATTCGTTGGGAAACTGGCACTCCACCCAGGTTTATATCTCGCACAGCCCTCTTGTAGCTAATCCTCTGCAAGCTTGCAGGGATCAGGCTGCAGAAAATCCACGTGGCGGCCTTCAGGAATGGGCTGGCCTGGAATGAGGTTGGTGGCGATGAGAGGAAGAGAGGAGAAGGGGGTAGAGGCTGCTTGTGTGCACTTGGGAAAAGCAGCGGTCGCGAAACAAAAAACACTTCCCACCCACCCCAAGCTCGATCCATTTTTTCCTGAAAGGCCGTAAGAATAGCCTTGGATTTTCCCACAGAAATCTGTTAATTCAAAAATAAAAATAAAAAAGTCTGACTAGCTCCTTTAGTCACCTTGAGATCTAGAAGAAATTCTCTTCCAGGAGAAGAGGAGATTCGCAGCTCAAGGTGGAATTGTGGGGTCCTTGGTGCTCTCTGAGCTTGATGGTTTCCTTGCAGGCATTTCTTGACCCAGGTAGATAACATCATCCGTGCCAGAAGTGGGTGGAATTGATAGGTGCGGGGAGGACTTTGGGGGGTTCCTTGGTGCTCTCTGAACCTGGCTGTTTTCTTGCAGACCCAACTAGGGAACATCATCCGTGCTAGAAGGGTCTGCAGAGGAGAAGAGGGGGAGGACTATGGGGGTCCTTGGTGCCCTCTGAGCTTGGTGGTTTCTTGCAGACGTTTCATGACCCAACTAGGGAACATCATCAGGGTTAAAAGGGAGGGAATTTGCTTATATACAAGTTATTGGTGAGAGTGTTCTTGGTGGTTGCTTGATTAAGTGATTGTTTGCTGTTTGCCCGAGTTAGTAGTTCCTTCGGTGGGGGGTACTGCACACAGGCAAGGTCACCGTGCTATAAAATCTACGCTGAGACCTAGAACGTGTTTCTCAGAAGAGCAAGAAAGACGACAAAGGGACTGGAGACCAAACCGTAGGATGAAAGGTTGAGGGAGCTTGGTATGTCTAGTCAAGGTAAGAGGAGGATCGGAGCAACCCGATAGCCGTCTTCCAGTCTTTGAGGGGCTTTCAGAGAGAAGGAGGGCGTGATTTATTCTCCGAAGCACCTGAGAGTAAGACAAGAAGCAAAGGGTGGAATCTTTATCAGAGGAAGATCCAACCTTTCCCAGGAGAAATTTCCTGACACTGAGAACAATCCATCAATGGAACAGCTTCCATCCAGAAGTTGTGCGTACGCCATCACTGGAGGCTTTCAAGAATTAGCTTGGACAACCATTTGACTGGGGTGGTATAAGTCTCGTGCTTTGAGCAGGGGGTTGGACTAGAAGACCTCTGGGGTCCCTTCCAGCCCTCGAATCCTATGTTCTACTGTTTACTGTTCGATCTTCACAGATGAAATGCCACTCCCTCCTAGCACTTGATGGGGTTACCTAGTTGGGAAATGGAACGTTTCCAAGAAAGCAACCCAGCTCGGGAATCACCAGGAACCCCACAGAGATCCTGTTGCGTGGTTCAACAACATGTACACAAATTTACGTGCATTTTGTTGCTTTTTTTTCCCCTCTCTCTTTCTCTCGATAGTAAACTTCGAGCCAAACTTGGGTTGAAGCCTCTGGAGATCAACACAGTCAAAAAGGGTATGTTCAAGTTGGCTTTCCTTCTTTTCTGTCTTTTGTCTTTTGGTTCATTTGTCTTTTACTTAGGTTCTTCAGACGTCTGTGACAAATTCTGCGTTATTTTATCTAACCCCAAATGGAGTGTCACTGATTTTTTTTTTTACTGCGTGGTAGCAAAAGTGTTTCCTGGGGTATTTTCTCTGCTTCTCCAGCAGCTATTTATCAAGTTTTTCCTCACTAAACTGGCAACAATTTGGGGTCTGGGATGGCTCACTGCATCCTGCTTTCAGTTTTTTTTTCCTTGTAAAATTAGTCAAGGCCTTCTAGAATTGCCAATATTCCCCCTTTTAACCACCTGCTTTAAATGTCTATGAAGATTCTCAGTCATCCAGGTCTTGTTTGTCCCAGAGGTGATTTTTTTTTCAAGAGACAACTGAACTGTCTGGTTTTCCTTGAAGATGCGACCATGAGAAGTGACCATCCAGTCAGAGCTTGAAGAAGCTTCTTGGATGAGAAGCAAAATGTCTTCAGAGAAAAACCAGGAAGTCCAGTTGCCTCTTGAAAAAGAAAGCACCTTTGGGACTCCTGCTTTAAAGTAGGATGGCAAGGAAGAATTGATTGCTTATTCTACCCTATAAGTGTTGAACCCGATGATTCTTGACAAATGTCTCTTTTGTTTTATGTACACTTGAGAGCATTTGCACCAAAGACAAATACCTTGTGTGTCCAATCACACTTGACCAATAAAAAAATCTATTCTATTCTAAGAAAAAGCAAGGAAGAAAATCCCTTGGCAGAAGGTTGGAGTACCCCATATCCGGTTTTCTGTTAGATGCGCACCTCACCTCTTTGCCTCGTGGCGTAGGATACGAGCTGAGCTCACAGAGCAACTGTCAGATCCCTAAAGTGATACTGCCATTCAATTGGGAGAAGGGGGGGCTCTTGAATTCGATTCATTACTATTGCCTGTGGCAACTGCTATTTTATAACTTGTATCCTAGTGCCGGAAAGCCCAGAGATTTTCTCATCTCTTGGAGAATGTATAAGGGGGGAGGGCCGCGTGGGTTTGTTTGACTTTGAAAGCCGACAGAAGACGGCCACGGGGATGCCTGTGTCAGGGCTTTGGTAGTTACCGTCATTTAAATCATGAGTCCCTAGCTGAATTTTCAAAACTTAAAAGAAGATTTATTAGGAGTAAACATGGCTGCACTGCCAGGTTGTAGCCGACTCTGGGGCACATCATTCATTGTCACCCTTGACCCTGGTTTTCCCCCACCCTCTGGGTGTATCGTAATTCATATTCTTCAACCAGACACAGAGTCCTCAGTCATGCTCTTAAAATTATAGTTTGTGTTGACCACGTTTTGGAC
>NW_020769404.1:1317456-1332270 GCF_900518735.1 Pseudonaja textilis
CCCCCCCCCGAGCCGCGAGGGGGAACCGGGGAACGTGGGTTGCCACCCTCTCCTGTTTTCCAGCTCTTGAAGAAGATGAGCTCTAGCGACACCCCGCTGGGGACGGTGGCTCTGCTACAGGAGAAGCAGAAAGCCCAGAAGACGCCGTACATCGTGCTCAGTGGCAGCGGGAAGAGCATGAATGCGTAAGGGCGTGTGGGGGAGCACGGATGAGGGGCCTGGTTTTGAGGAGCCCCTAAGGAGGGAAGGGAGGATCTTCTCTGAAGTCCAGTCCCCGTGGGGGGGGCGGGGGGGCTGGCTTGGCTGTCCCCTTCCGTTCCTTCCTGCATTGGCTTTTGTTGGGAGTGGAGCGGAGAAGTGTGGAGGGGAAAAGGCTACGCCGGGTGGGGCTTATTCCCCCCTTAATTCGGTCACCTCTGAAATCTCGTCATTCCTGGGCTTTCTGGTTTTTTTTTTTCTTTGAAGACGTTTTGCTTCTCATCCAAAAAAGCTTCTTCAGCTCTGACAGTTTTCAAAGAAAAAGGAAGAAAGCCCCTTTGGGACAACCAGGACCTGGGTGATGACTTGAGAATCTCTACGGACTTTGAGCTATGCAATTTGGGATGGACACCCTTGGAATGGCGTTGGGAGTAAGAAAGGATTTGCAGAGGGGAAAAATGGCAGACTACCGGAACCATTTTTGCACCACCCAGGTGACCCCGAGGACACAGATAAACCTCCCAAGTGGCCTCAAGGGCTCCCTAAAAGGAGGCAAATGGCCAGCCGTCTGCAAGGAGTATCAGTCTTTCCATTCCCCTCCATGCAGTCAGAGCTGAAGAAGCGTCTTGGATGAGGAGCGAAACGTCTTCAAAGAAAAAAACAACAATCAAGTCCAGTTGCCCCCTGGAAAAAATAATAATAATTCCCCTTTGGGACCACCAGGATCTGGAGGATGACTTGGGGAATCTCTACAGGCTTTTAAGACTTAGGGACTTCAACTCCCAGAATTCCCCAGCCAGAGTGGAAGTTGAAGTCGCAAGCCTTAAAAAAAAAGATTTCGCAGGTCGGACCCTCCCGAGACGAACTCGGCCGAAAGATCTTTCCCAGCTGGGCGGGTGTGGAGACGACTTTGGGCGCCTCTTTCACGAAGGGTCTTTCTTTCCTCTCCAGAAATACCATCACGAAGTGAAGCACCAGCTTCCGGTCCCCGGCGGGAAGGCGTCGGATGCACGAGGACCGCCTCCCCCCCCCCCCCCCCCCCCCCCCCCCGGGGGGGGGGGCCCGGGGGGGGGGCGCCCCCCCCCCCCCCCCCCCCCCGAATCTCCTGGTGGGGATCCTGTTCACGGGGCCCCGCGCTCGCCGATCTGCTGTGTACATAGTTGTGGGGCTGAGTTTTTCAGCCAACCTTTTTTGTATCGCTTGTGTGAAACCAAATTGCTGTAATAAAAATAAGCAGAGACCTGATTTGTTGACGCCTTTTCTCTTCTCTCTCTCTCTCTGCATTCAGCGGAGGAATAATTCTGGAAGGTTTTGGGGTGCGGGAAATAATGCATTGAGCGGACTTTTTCTACCAGGTTAAAGAAGGAACTACTCCCAACGCAACAAACTCAGAGGCCAAGTTTCTCAGAGCTCCATTTTATTAGAATTGTCATCTGGGAAAAACCCCCAAATCTGAGGGTTGCGGGTTTTCCCCCGCGTAGTTAAAAAAATCCAATCCCCTGCGCCCATCAGTCCATCACACAGCCCAATAATCATCCATGGTCCCAACTCGAGACCTTCCTCAAACCAGTCCTTTCCCAGGTGAGTCCTTGACGCGGAAGAAGGTTGTTATAAACTTCTACCTCTCAGGCACTGGACTGTGGAAGCCTCCCAAGTAAAACATGGCTGCCAACTACAGCTTTTTCTTCCGCCTGGTTTCGTTGCTGGTTGGTTGGAGGGATGAGTTACCCAATTTCGCGGCTGGCTTTGCGTTACCACGTGTGAATCCAGAAAACTGGGTTAACTGCCTAAACCGATTCACGTAACTTGAGTTAGCGTTATGGAAACCAGCCAAGCGTCTTTCAAAGACACGTCGCGTGAAATGGATTTGTATATACGGTGGCGCTGGACCACAAGGAAGGCTCAGCGCCAAAGAATTGGAGGCCGTTGAACTCTGGAGGCGGGAGACGCCTGCGAGTCCCTTGGACAGCAAGGCGACCCAACTGGTCCAGTCTCAAGAGGTCAACCCTGACTGCTCTTGAGAAGGCCGGATCCTGAAGATGAAACTCCAAGACTCATGAGAAGGAAGGAGGGCTCCCTCCCTGGAGAAGAGCCGAATGCTGGGAACGATGGAGGGTAAAAGAAGGAGGGACGACAGAGGAGGGGGCTGGATGGAGTCATGGAAGCAGTCGGCCTGAGCTTCAATGGACTCTGGTGGATGCTAGAAGACAGGAAGGCCTGGAGGAACGTTGTCCATGGGGTCGCGATGGGTCGGCCACGACTTTGTAACCAAAAAAAAAAACCAAGATCGCTTGGTGGTCTCCCATCCAACCACTAACTTAATCAAACCCCTGGATGCTCTCTGAGCTCGGTGCTTTTCTTGCAGACGTTTCATTACCCAATTAGGTAACATCATCAGTGCTAAGGGATGGATAATGAAACTTCTGCAGGGAAAACCAGCAAGCTCAGAGAGCAACCAAGGAGCCCACAGTCCAGGCTGAGCTGTAAATATTATCTCGTAAGTGGTTAGAAACGTCGGGGGGAATTATTTATTCTACCGCTCAGAAAAAGGGGCAACTAAAAATCACTCCTGCCGTTTGCAACCTTGCAGCCGGGTCCTCGTGTCTGTCGATCAAGCTGCAGGTAAGCCCCGGCCACAATAGCAAGCCAGAAATTTCTGTCGCTAAGCAAAACGGTGGGAGCGAAATGCCCCTAAATTTGCATCCTCTTTTGGCCAGAGATAAGTGAATCGCGTTAAGCAAATCTGGCTTTCTCCCTTGACTTTCCTGTTCAGAACCTGGCTGGGAAGGTTGCAAACGCTGATCACGTGACCCCATCATTCAATACCTGCCTGCCAAACACCTGAATGTTGATCACGTAACGGGTGTGTGTGTGTCTGTGTGTGTCACTTTTTTCAGTGCCGTTGTTAACTTCGAGCAGTCTTTAAATGAATGGTTGTAAGTTGAGGACTACCGGTAAGGCAAGGAATTTTGACTGGTTAGTCCTTGACTTACCGCAGTCCATTTAGTGACCGCTGAAAGTTACAGCGGCCCCGAAAAAAGAGATTTAATGACCATTGTTCTCCACTGATAACTGTTGCTGCCATCCACACGGTCACATGATTAAAAATTGGGGTCCTTGGGAACTGACTCACATTTATGACGGTTGCAGTGTCCCAGGGTCATTTTGTGACTGGCGAGCAAAGGCGACGGGGAAACCAGCCTCACTTAAGAACCGTGTTACTAGTTTAAGAACTTCGCAAACGAGGTGAGAAAAGTCATAAAAAACCGGGACAAAAAAGTCACTTGGCAAATTTCTCGCTTACCGACACAAAGTTTGGGCTCGATTGTTGGTCACATGTCGAGGACTATCTGTCCCTTTTAATTTTCCAATTCAAAGGGTTTTTTATAAAAAAAAAAAGATAGAAAATAGGTATTTGTGCAACTCAGTGATGGCAAGATTAAGCTGCTTAATGCAGGCATTTCCCTTTTTTGTAAATGGGGGAAGACACGTTTCATGCCTATTTCTCACAAAATGGGGGAAATAAAGTCACAGATCTGCTCGCTGCATTTTATTAAATAAAGATAAGAGAAAATGGAGGGAATGAAGAGTAGAGGCAAGATATCCAGGAGAGGGAAGCCAATACAACAGCTTCCTCTCCTTCCTCCGCAACAGGTTTACACGGCGGCCTAAGGGCACTTAAAAACCCAAAGCCTTCAAACACCAAACAGAAAAACCACACCCAAAATGAGCCCCAAGAGCCAGAAATGGGGAGGGGGCACTTTAGGGGCAGCACTTTTTTTTTAACGGTGGGAATTGGGAGTGACCCATTCTCAAAAGCCCTGAGAAGAAGAATGCCAAACAAATAAAATAAAACGAACCAGAGGATTCCAACTATGCCCCTTCTGATGATCATCTCACCAGGTCTCTGGTGGTCCTTCAAGGGGCTGCCAGGGTCTCCCAACATGGCAAACTTGTAAGACTGGTGGACTTCCAACTCCCAGAATCCCCCAGCCTGGGAGTTGGAAGTCCGCCAGTCTTAAAAGTTGCCATGTTGGGAGACCCCTGCCCTAAAGGGACACCATCTCACTTTGTCCATGCACACTTGGGCTGAGACACCCCCCCACCCACAAGCCACGTTCCTTCCGGCTAAACCAGGATTTGGTTTTGCTCTGCTCCGTAAATCTGGTGGTTTATTTTTCTTCTTCTTCTTCTTCTGACTCGCTGCTCTCCTCGCTCTCCATAAAGTCGTAAGTTATTCGGTTTGTGTTCACAAACAGGTCAGTGTCATCATCTTCGGAATCCTCTTCTCCAGAAGACTGAGGGGTGCTTTGTACCCCCTCTCTACTAGAAAGATTAACAAAAAAAAAGAGGTTTTTTTGGGGTGGAGGACAAAAAAAATACCCCTTCAAACATTCCATTTCAATTATTTCCATCACACTTTTAAAGCGCGCTAAACTGCATCGGTATAATTCAGATGGATTTTAAATGTCCGATCTTAAAGCAAGTGGTATTAATAATTGGTTTGGCTGGCTAGTGCATTGTTTTTAAGATTTAGTAAGTCTTTAATAGCAAAAGCTACTTAAAATAGGCAGCTTTCTGCCAAATTTTCCCCACAGCTTAGGCAGTCGAGGATAAAAGAGAAATGACAGAGTTGTAAAACTATTTTAGATTGTGATTCTACTGCAGAGTGCAATATGAATGCGATATCAGGGGTTTTCACTTCAATGTAGAATGTGAGAGATGTGTGTTTGTATTTATTTTCATAGTCATAAATTGTACACTGAAGATGGTATTTAATTTCATTATACGGGGTGCAATGACAACAAAGTAAAGCTAAACTAAATTATTATAATAATTAAGCTTAAGTAAAAGGTTTTTCCCCTCGTACATCCGTGCTAGTCGTTTCCGGCTCTAGGGGGCGCTGCTCATCTCCGTCGCAAAGCGGAAGAGCCAGCGCTGTCCGAAGACGTCTCCGTGGTCATGTGGCCGGCAGGACTAAACGCCTTCGAAGGCGCATGGAGTGTTGTTCCCTTCCCACCAAAGGGGTCCCTATTTTCCTACTTGCGTTTTTTTTTAACGTGCTTTCGAACTGCTAGGTTGGCGGAAGCTGCTGGGACAAGGAAGCGGGAGCTCCCTCCGTGACGTGACGCTAGGGATTCGAACCGCCGACCTTTCTAATCGACAAGCTCAACGTCTTAGCCCCTGAGCCACCGCGTCCCTATAATTAAGCTCAAAATCATACTAATCAGAAACCCACCCATGGAGGTTTAGGGCTTTTAAACAGCTGAGCATCAGCATTTGAAATAAAACTTATGTTATCACTTCATTGTTCTAAATACCAAGGTCACCTCCTGAAGTGACTTTTTTTTTCTCTTCAAAATCTTAACATAAAATATGGATAATTTTCAGCAATTTCTTCCCTTCTGGGCAAGTGCCATTCCCACACCTGTCCAGGTCTCCCATTTTATGTATTTATTGGAATTTTTATCCCGCCTTTATTACTTAATAAGCAACATGAAGCAGTGAACCTACAATCCTTTCTCCTCCTGTCTTCCCCATAACAAGCAACCTGAGATGTGGGTTGGGCTGAGAAAGAGATTGGACCGAAGTTACCTAGCCAGCTTTCATGGCTAAAGCGGGATTAGAACTTATTGTCCCCTGGTGACTGGATCAAAGTCACCCAGCTAAGCTGAGACTAGAACTCACCGTCTCCCAGTGGTTGGATCAAAGTCACCTAGCCGGCTTTCATGGCTAAGGTAGGACTAGAACTCACCGTCTCCCAGTGTCTAGACCACCATCTTAAGCACTACCCCTAACTAGCTCTCATTCCTTTCTTGTTCAGCTTTACCTTTCTTTAGCACTGCTTTGAGTTCCTTTTACGTCTCCTAAGAAAGCATCAGGCCTGCAGGGGAGAAATATATATATATATATATATATAAAATGTCAACATAAAGTAGTAGGACACTTTGTAAAAATTATTTCATCTTTCAGAATTTCCACGTCCCAAACCGAGAAGCTGCGGTGGTGATCCTGTTTCCCCCCCGCCCGCCCTTAAGGTTTCCCGTTTGAGCAGCGGGTTGGACTAGATGACCTCCAAGGTCCCTTTCCAACCCTTTCCCTTGGATAAAATTGATTCAGAAAACAGATGCTTTCACTAAAACAAAAGACGCTTATAAGGAAAACGGGCACATAAAAAACCTCTTTTCTCTCCTTTCTTTCCAAGAAGATCCCAGCCAGATCTGCCACCTTCAGCTTCTACGCTTTGCTGGCCAGGACTGGAAAATGCCAGTCTTCAAGGAAAACCTGGCCTGAGAATGGAATGTGGAATTGCATCGAATGGGGCCAAACATCCAAGCCGTTCCCAAACCATCTAAAATGGCACATTACTTATACGGTGACGAACAGGGAGGGCCAGTGAAAGGGGGAGAAAGTATAACCTTTCGCACGGGAATATTCAGGTCTAGCCATTCTTTCACTGCCAATCAATTAGCCTTAGTAAAAGAACCTTATCACTTCAGCCAGGGTCTTTCCCTCCACACTGTACAACCATTTACAAAGTCTGCACTACTCTTAGTATTAACCTTCTCATCGCTCCTTATCGCCCCTCCCCTCCCACCTGTGACTGGATGACCGTAACTTTGTCGTTTGTATCCTTATTATTTATGTTGACTGTTTCCTAGTATGATTTGATTGCTTATTGTGCCCTATGATTATCATTAAGTGTTGTACCTGATGATTCTTGACAAATGGATCTTTTCTTTTAGGTACACTGAGAGCATTTGCACCAAAGACAGATTCCTTGTGTGTCCAATCACACTTGGCCAATAAAGAATTCAATTCAATTCTATTCTATTCTTTATCTATTTTCTTTTCTTTTCTGTTCTATTCCCTATTCTATTCTATTCTATTCTATTCTATTCTATTCTATTCTATTCTATTCTATTCTATTCTATTCTATTTCTATTTTCTATACCATTCCATTCCATTCTTTAAACTGTTTCCTAGTATTATTTGATTGCTTATTGTACCCCATGACTATCACTAAGTGTTGTACCTGATGATTCTTGACTCTGATGAATGTCTCTTTTCTTTTATGTACACTGAGAGCATTTGCACCAAAGACGAATTCCTTGTGTGTCCAATCACACTTGGCCAATAAAGAATTCTATTCTGTTCTTTCCTAAGTACCTGAACAATACCCCTCTCTCTCTCATTTCTTTATTTTTATTTATTAAATCGACTTCCTGCCCATCTCCTCAATAAGGCAACCCTGGGAGTCTTACAACGTGCAGCTTACTCACCAGTATCCTTCCTTCTTCAGGTACTGAACATGGTCCTTGTACAGGACAAAACTGATTTCTGCTTTTACTTTCTCTCCTTCTTCAATGGGGTCAACCAGTAAGAAATCTCCTGGAGGAAGGGAGGAAAGAATAGATAGCTGTGACGGGGGGGGGGGGGGGAAGGGGGGAATGAGGAGGCCCATTTTCCCTCCTGCAAATGCAAGGACCTGCAGCCACTCACCTCTCTTGATCCAGATGTTCTTACGGAACTTGGTGGGCATGCTGACCAGGAAACGTGTCCCCTCCGGGGTTTCCACTTCATGGAGGTTGTTTCCTGGTGTCCCGAGCACCTGGAGGGACAAGAGCAAACTTGCCGGTAAGAACTCGGCCTGATTTGTGGCTTAATCTGAATTAAGTAGGGCATCCGTCGGAACCCTGACACTGAACTTGGTCTCTGTTCGCATGGCACACTCGGCCCGCCCAGCTAGACCAGCGATAAATCTATCACACATGTCAAGGAGGACACGCCACAATGTTGAAGGGTGACACACCGCCCTTCAACAACACCAGACAATGAAGGTTACAACAGAGAGATAACATATTGGATTATCAATGTACTAACAGCAGCTAGAATTGTATTTGCACAAAATTGGAAAAATGAGAAAACTCTGACAGAGGAGGAAACAATTAAGAAAATAATGGAAAATAATGTGCGGAAATGAGTAGTTTGACAACGGCAATTAAAGAACAGGAAGAAAAAGGTTATTATATGATTTGGAACTTATTCTATGAATGGCTAGATAGAAGAGTAAGAATCTGAAACATGTGACAATAGTAATAACATATTATAACTGATTGATTTGGAATGAATTAGAAAATGAATATAACTTAGGTGTAAGGATGGAATATATTTTTGAAAGATAATAATTACAATGTTAATGATAATATAACAACTGACCAATGTGTTATAAAATATCGATCAGAATGGTTGTAAATATAAACAAGTAACTATTGCATGATATTATGTGCACAAGATATATGTACCCAACTGACACTGTACAATTGAAAGATGGTTTTATTTGTTGCTTTTGTTATAAAAATAAAAAACTTTTTCAAAACAACAACAACACCAGACAGCAACTATTTGTCAGGTGAGGCTCCATTCAAAATCCAAGAAAGAAAGCCTCAGACTCCATTGTTATAGAGAAAAGGACTTTTACTGAATATGAAGTGGGAGCAACGGAAGAAATACAAGATGTGAGGCCACACATCTTTCACATATAGACAGTTATCCCAAGTCCCCACCCCCAACAATTCAAACTGGACATCCAACCTGAGGTGTGTATAGTGTCATGTGGTTACATCTTCAGGTGGCATCTCAGACACCTGGTATGCCAAGACTGTTGACCTTGGCCTAGAAAAGATGAGTGGCTGCATGTGCACAGTAAGCAGGAAAGCATCCCAACATTTACAGTTCACACAACTTCAACCTCCAGCCCCTTTCTCCCCAGGAAGCCCAGTTATTCCTCTCCCCCATTTCTTATGGCAGCCGGAAAGAGTCAAGCTGAAGAAGGAATCTTGGAGGCTGACACTATTCTTGAAAACACACCCAATTCTCACAACATTTTTCGAGGCCACGGGAGAATGTAGCAGGCTCTTGTGCAGCCTTTTGGGTATCTACATGAAGCTTTTAAAAGATTCAGGCTAACCAGGTTAGGTTAACCAGTCTTACCCGGACAATCTGCTGCCTCTCTGAAGGAACCACATAGTCCTCTAGCACTTCTTTGACCACGTGTTTGCGTTTGGTCGCCTGGGACATGATGCTCGGTTAGCCACCGTAAACAGATTCTGGGCTGCGATGAATTGCTTCCAGGATGCGTCCACAATGTTGAAGGCTGCAAAAAGGCATGGAACAATCGACTTTCAAAAGGCAGAAAGCAAACAGTTTGGGGCACTTGATCTGCAGACATCTGCCGATCTCATTACCCATATTGGGCAAAGCCAGGGCAAAAAAATTAAAATGCTTTAATTAAACTAAAATCAGCAGTGATTTTAACTGTGGCCAAAAAAAAAAAAAGCTCGTAAAATGGGGCAAACTTCTCTTTTAACAGCTGTCTCGCTTAGCAAACAAAAGTTGGGTCTCAGTTACGGTTGCAAGTCGAGGACCACCAGTAGACATTCCTTCAGTTTGGAGATTCAAGAGACAGACCTGTTTCCAGGACCAGCCAATGTCTTTGCAGATGAAGGAGTGTGGATCCAGTGCTGATTTCGCTCCTTGGTTCATTCACACTTCTGAAGGAGCTGGGGACGGAGGGGACATTATTATTCGATTTTGAAACGCCTTAATATTCGGAGATGTTATTCCGCATAACCCAAAAGTCTCCAAACGTGGCAACTTTAAGACTTGTGCACTTCAACTCCCAGCTATGCCGGCTGAGGAATTCTGGGAGTTGAAGTCCACAAGTCTTTTTTTTTTTTTGACAATAATTTTTATTGTTCTTTTTCACCTTTTACACATACTGATCTTAATTTTAACAGTACTGTGTCATCATTATTACACAAATTATACAAATATCTACATTCACATACCTTTCTCTATAATTTTCTTATCACCTTTATCCTTATTTTTATTGTTCAACCATTTATACCAATTATCCTAAATTTTGTAAAGTTGCCAAGTTTGGGGACTCCTGCCATATTATTATTATTATTTTTTAAATCCCCATTGATTCATTGCTCTGTTCATGACATTTTCCCACATTTTTGTACCAGTTTTGCATAACCTGAGAGTACAGGAATTCCACAAGAATAGATTAACACATGAACTGAATTTATTTTATTTGGCCACTTGTGATTTAGACATGCAAGGAATTGGTCTCCACTACAAAAGCAACATTAATAATAATAATAATAATAATAATGCCAATAAAAGGGGGAGTAAGAAAGACATTAAGAATAAGCAATAATACTACAGCCACACTACATGGCTTAGCAAATTAGGATTTATTTAATGAATTTATTATTAAATTTATTATTAGAATGTATTTAATTAAATTGTTCGGATTTAACCATTTGTTAACAAAGAACAACAGAAAAGGGCAGGGACACGTGAAGAGGGCAAGCCCCCCTTCCTCACGGTCTTGAGGACCCGAAATTCTCCTAACAATTCGACCATCCCGGCTGCATCAAGTAGCAGCGAGTTCCGCAGGCACAGCGGAAGACCCCCTTTTCCCATATCCCGAGCCCGCCCTGGGCTTCCCCGGCTTCCAAGCCGGCTCCCGGGTGGCCAACAGCCCCGAGGACCCCCCACCCCACCCGAAATAGCCGCTCCCCGCGCCCCCCAGCCCGGCTCTGCCCACGAGACCTGCTCAGGGACTGCTACGCCTCGCGTCTCCTCCGAAACCAGAGAAGCGTGACTTCCGGCTTCCGGTACCGAGGGAACCACTTCCGGGTACATCGTTCTAACCGGTCCTGCCGGGCCGTAAAGGCCGCGGAGCGAATGGTTCCGCCTCGGGCGAAGGACGCCAGCGAGGTTAAGCCGGTTGCTAGTACGTGTCTCCGGGAGTCTGGGTCGTGGTGGGGGAGATACGGAGCGGTCCGCTCTGAAGTGGCTGGCCAGAGCCTCGGAGGCAGAGTTGCCGGGCCGCTTTAAGAAGGGGGGGGTGAACTACAACTCCCAGAATCCCCCAGATTTGAAGTCTACACTCTTAAAAGCTGGCAAGGCTGAGAAACGTTGCCTTAAACCAGAGGTCCCCAAACTGGGCCACTTTAAGAATGGTGGACTTCAACTCCCAGAATTCTCCAGCCAGCTATGCTTTCATATTTCATTTCAACATGCTTTCCATTTATTTAAAAAGATCCTGCATTTCCTCTATTCTATACTGCAGGGGTGTCCAACCTTGGCAACTTTGAGACTTGTGGACTTCAATTCCCAAAGGGAGACCGAGGGGAGCAAGTGGCCAGTTTTAAGTTTCTGGGTGTTACCCTAAAAGAGGACCTGACCTGGGGGGCTCACATTGCAGCCCTGGTCAAAAGGGCCCAGCAGAGATTCTACTACCTGAGGCTTCTCAGGAAACAACCACCGAATGGAAAACTGCTGGGGACCTTCTACCGCTGCACCACAGAGAGTATCTTAACTGACTGCACCTCTGTAGGGTTTGCCAGTTGCACCAGGGCAGATAGGACAACACTCCAGAGGGTGAATGTCATTGCCCCTCAGAGGATCATGGGTTGCCCTCTCCCCTCTGTGGAAGAGCTTTATCGCTCCCGCTGCCATAAGAAAATTCGAAACATCCTCAAACATCCATCTCATCCTGGGAACCCTTTTTTTGAACTATTACCATCTGGCAGCCGGTACAGGATAATAATAAAAACAAGGACAAATAGGCTGAAAAACAGCTTCCATCCCAGGACAATAGCTCTGTTGAATTCTGCTGTATAGTGCAATATGAATGCAATATCAGGGGTTTTCTATTCAATTGTATAGAATGTGAAGGATGTGTGTTGTTTTATTTTTATAGTCATTATGTACACTGAAGATGGTATTTAATTTTGTTGTTCGAGGTGCAGTGACAAAGTAAAAGAAACTAAACCAGAGCCAGTAGGGAAAAAAATTTGAATTTCACCCCGGCTTACATCCTCCATCACTTGATTTGGTCGTATATTATGCTTACATCATATAGTCTAATAATAAATATTTGCTTTAACAGTATTTCAAAATATGGAGCATTATTCCGAGTTTTAAAGAACCTCATAAAATATGGATGTTTAAAAGGTATCTCTTAAGATCATAAAAGATTTGCATTTTTCTCTTATCTTTTCTTCCTTTCATCTACGATATTTTGCTTGGTTCAACAGAGAAGCCAAGATTAAAAGCCAAAAGGCAACCCTGTGGATCTGGATTATAGTAATTATAATTATAGCAAGAGTAACAGTGTTTAAATAAGATTCCACCGTCACAGCCTTCAGTGGGTGAAATGCTTACATGTTTGGCAGCTGCCACTATGTTGGTTAATCTATGTGCAAATGCTGGTCTCAAACCCCTACTTAATGACCCTTGGAGATCCCACTAGGAGACAGAAGCCAGCTCTGGTTTTTTGGGGGGTGGGGTGGGAATCCTGCAGAGACCCAGAAGAAAAGAAACATCCATTGTCCCATTTGCTTCTCTAACCATATTCCCCATCTTAAGTTTTCAAGCTTGCAAATCCAACCAGTATGGTTGTGTCTGTGTGTTTTGTGCAGGTGCCATAGATTTGCAAATATTTGCTGCAAGGGACTGGGATGCCCAGGACTGGTCAGAGAGGATTACACACCCACACACTCAAATCTTTTGAACCTGTGTTCATCTGGGGTGTGAAACACAACCGTGAGTTGAGCTCAACCAATTTTACACGACTTTAAATTGCAATCCTGCCAACATTTTTTTTTTTCCTGAGCAAGTTGGCAGCCCGGGGATGCCAGGACTAAAAATAAGAACTTGGGGACCTTTTGCAGTTCTCCAAATTTCTTCTCCCTGCAGGGACAGCTCACCCCAAGGCAACCCCAGGCCTCCTGCAAACCCTGCTATCTATACCCCAAAGGGAGGAGGAGGAGGTAAGGAGGACCCGGAAAGGTATGGAGGAAAAAAAGGAATGTTTTGATAAAGATATTTTTTGTTCCAAGTGCATTTTATTGAGTCTCAAGTCCAAGAAAAAAAAAATACTGATGTTGACCTAGTGACAAGAGCTCCTAAAAGGGACTCTTGCAAGGAAAAGGAATTTCTCGGAACATCCCTCTAATACAGAATTTTTTAAAGGAATTTTTTTCCCCTTAAATTATAAGAAGTCAGACCACACATTTAACTAGCGCACTACGGACACCTCTGTTAACTTCAGGCAGAAGTCCTCAATAGGGGCTCTCCCCTGCAATTAAATGAGAATGTAATTTACTCCACCCTCCATAAGTTATGAAGTCACCTTCCCGCACGCGGGAGAAGCAGGAAACCTCCAGTTCATGCAAAATAATTGTTGAGGTTGGACCTCCATCTTGAGTTCCAAGCGGTTGCACTGATGTCTACTATTTTGATGCATTTATTTAATAGATTTGTCACCCATCTCACCTTGAAGGAACTCTTTTAAGTTTATGTGGTCGGCTTAAGTTTTTGGGGAGGAAATTTTTTGCCTCTGCCTAACCAGCATCCATCGATATTTATCTGGCTAGCGTCCAGTCAGTGTGTGAGAGAGTTGAGGGCTGTTTGGAAACTGAAACAGTATTTGCTGTGTGAGTAAGGAGACAGCAAGGAGCCTGGGCGTGGCTTAGCTCAACTGTTCTGTACTAAAGCATTTGGTGCTCTGAAACTGAAACTCCTCTGCTTGTGGTTTTGCATTTGGAAGAGATTTCTTTTCAGGTGAGGATGGGGAGTAGAACTCCTTAGCATCAGAGCATGTCAATAATAATAATATAGAAAATACTCTAGATGCTTTGATGGTCATTTGGAAAAATCCTTTCCCAGTGAGCCCCTAGAAGCCAAGAGGAACATAACGTACCAAATTTCAAGTTTGTAGGCTTTACGGTTCTGGAGATTTTGTGATGATGCATGAGTGGTGTTTCTCTTTATATACATACATACACACATAAACACATATGTCAATCAAAGTTAAAACAAACTTAGGATCTTGCAGGTCTGCAGCCCACAAGGAGGGAAGTAACTGAAAAACCCCTTGGTGGAAGAGACAGAAGAGGTGAAAGGCAGGTTCATGGAAAGCGAGCGATGTGTATTCCACACACACCACCCGAGAGGCCTGCAGTCGCTGGTTCTGGAGCCAGGAGATGATCCTAGTGGGACGAAGGTTCATCATCTGACATCAGCTCCAGTACTCTGGGCTGCAGCTTCCCACGGGGGACCTGGTGGGGCTCTACGGCAGATGCGGCCCGGATCCCGCGACCAGCACTAAAGAGGCGACTTGAGGGAGAGAGAGAACGAAGTTGGCTAGTTTACCACTGCGGAGCTGCACATGGTGTTCATGCCACAGGCGTGGCTCCCCCGGTACAAGTAGTAGTAACCCTGTAGGAGAGAGAGGAAACAAGTGGATCCAAGCTCAGGAGGAGGAGTGGCCTACAGGAAGTCCTTGACTTACAGCCACAGTGGAGCCCAACCTTTCCAACTGCTAAGCAAACCAGTTTGTCGAGTGAAGTTTGGTCCCACTTAATGACCTTTCTTGCCATGGTTGTGAAGTGAAGCCCTGCAGCTGTGAAGCTAGTCATACATTTAAGTCAGGGGTGTCCAACCTTGGCAACTTTAAGACTTGTGGACTTCAACTCCCAGAATTCCTCAGCCAGCAAAGCTAGTCATACATTTAAGTCAGGGGTGTCCAAC
>NW_020769404.1:1339046-1352193 GCF_900518735.1 Pseudonaja textilis
CTTTCTTTCTTTCTTTCTTTCTTTCTTTCTTTCTTTCTTTCTTTCTTCCTTTCTTCCTTTCTTTCTTCTGGTCTGTTCTTACTGTACCCTGTGACTCTTATTAAGTGTTGCACCTGATGATTCTTGACTCTTGACAGATGTATCTTTTCTTTTATGTACACTGAGAGCATTTGCACCAAAGACGAATTTCTTGTGTGTCCAATCCCACTTGGCCAATAAAGAATTCTGTTCTGTTCTGTTCTGTTCTTTTGTACCCTATGACTATTATTAAGTGTTGTACCTGATGATTTTTGACGGATGTCTCTTTTCTTTTATGCATACTGAGAGCATTTGCACCAAGACAAATTCCTTGTGTGTCCAATCACACTTGGCCAATAAAAGAATTGCATTCTATGGGAGCATCCACAACTTCCAGAGGCAAGCCATTCCACTGGTTAATTGTTCTCACTGTTAAGGAAATTTCTCCTTAGTTCTAGATTGGATCTCTCTTTAAAAAAAACCTTCCACCTATTCTTTCTTGTCCTGCCTTCTAGTGCTTCTTCTTGGGGCAGCCCCTCAAATATTGGAACGCAGCTACGAGGTCTATCCCTAATCCTTCTCTTCCTTTGACATACTCATTTCTCACAACCATTCTTCATATGTTTCAGCTTCCAGTCGCCTAACCATCTAACCATTTTCTCTGCAGACTTTCTAGGGTCTCAGGATCCCCAAAAGGATCTTGACAGACTTGAACAATGCCATTTTATCCTATGCAATAAAATGAAACTGAACGGTGGGGGGGTGGGGGGGAAGCAAGGTTTTACACCTGGACAGGAAAAATCAAAGGGACAAGTACAGAGTAGGCGAAACCTAGATCAAAAACAGTAACGGTGAGAGGGAATTTGGAGTCTTCGTGGACAATCACTAAGCCAGCAGGGTGTAGCAGCAGCCAAAAAAGCCAATGCGATCCTTGGTTGCATAAACAGACCCATAGAATCAAAATCACGTGAAGTATTAGTACCACTTCATAAATCCTTAGCAAGGTCCCACCTGGAATCCTGCATCCAGGTTTGGCCATCCCGTTACAAAAAAAGATGTTGAGACTTTGGGAAAAGTGCAGAGAAGAGCAACTTAAGATGATTAAAGGCCTGGAAATGAAAGCATATGAAGAACGGCTGCTGGAATTGGGTTTGGCCAGTCTAGACAAAAGGAAGGACCTAGGGGTGATATAATAGCAGTCTTCCAGGATTTGGGGGGCTGTTGCAGAGAGAAGGGAGTCCACTTATTTTCCAAAGCACCAGAAGGCCCAGAAGCAACGAAGGATGGAAACTAAGAAATAAGGAGGAATTTCCTGACAGGGAGGACCATTAACCCCCGTGGGATAGCAGAAATCATGGCCGCTCCATCGCTGGAGGTTTTTAAGAAGAGACCGGACAGTCACTTGTCTGAGGGGGTATATAGGGTATCCTGCTTGAGCAGGGGGTTGGGCTAGAAGACCTCCAAGGTCCCTTCCAGCCCTATTCTGATTACTTGATTGATGGATGGATGGATTTGTGAGTCTCTCACCTGCATGGCAAAGGCGTTCAGAGCAATGGAGATGGGGCCGTTCTTGGCCAGCCAAGCTGCAATCTCTGTCCAGGGAGAGAGGAGCACAGGTAAGAGGGAGGGGCCCCTGCCTGAGGCCCCCCCCCTCCCCCCCCCCAAAAAAAAACAGATAATCTCTCATGCCTCATTCATTTCAAGTGAAAACTCCTTACAAGGGTGAACATACACGAGCACTGCAAGGTTTACTACATCATCCTACACAGAGAGTTCTCGACTTATAATCAAAATTGTGAACGGAATTGCAATCATAAGTTATTGTAATCATAAATTAAGGCTTCCCTTCCCTTTCTTTCTTTTAGTCTCTCTTGCTCTTTCTTTCCCAATCCTTCCTTCCTTCCTTCCTTCCTTCCTTCCTTCCTTCCTTCCTTCCTTCCTTCCTTCCTTTCTTTCTTTCTCCTCTTCCTTCCTCCTTCCCTCCCTCTCTTTTTTTCTTTCTTTCTTCCTGCTTAGGCAGGGGGTTGTACTAGATGACCTACAAGGTCCCTTCCAAGTCAGATTATCTATTTCCTTTTCTTTCTTTTTCTTTCTTTTTTTCTTTTTTTTCTTTCTTTCTTTCTTTCTCTTTCTTTCTTTCCTTCCTTCCTTCCTTCCTTCCTTCCTTCCTCTTTCTTTCTTTCTTTCTTTCTTTCTTTCTTTCTTTCTTTCTTTCTTTCTTTCTTTCTTTTTCTTTCTTTCTTTCTTTCCTTCTTTCCTTCCTTCCTTCCTTCCTTCCTTCCTTCCTTTCTTCCATTCTTCCTTCCTTCCTTTCTCTCTCTCTCTCTCTCTCTTTCTTTCTTTCCCCTTCCTTCCTTCCTTCCTTCCTTCCTTCCTTCCTTCCTTCCTTCCTTCCCTCCGTCTTTTCATTCTTGTTCTGTTTATTTACCATTTTTCCTTCTCTTTACTCTCTTTTTGTAATAAAATGTGTACGTTTTTTTTTCACTTTGTAGAACCACTCCTTTCCCCAAAGCTAACCAAGCGAGAGGCCAGCAACGCACCGTTCTCGTCCGTGGAGATGGCCACGCTGCTGTTGATGTACACGGCCACTTTCTCCTTGGAGAAGCCGCATTTCTGTTCGAAACCTTGATAGCTGTAATCCCGCTCGGTCTCCAGGCCCCCTGGAGAAATGCAAGGCAGAAACCCTGTCAAGGAAGGTTCCAGAAGGAGCTTGGGAAAATCAGAGTGGGAAAACAGAGACCCCAGTTGGCAAGCAAGGAAACTTTTAGAGCCGCGTTGAAAACACAGGGGAATTTCTTTCGTTATCATTAGGAAAACTACGTCCTAACAACATTTGAACCTCCTCAGGTCTTATTCTATGGAGCTTCTCAGTCCTCCAGGTCCTGGTTGTCCCAGATGTGCTTTTTTCAAGAGGCAACCGGACTTTCTGATTTTTCTTTGAAGACGTTTCGCTTCTCAGGGCTGGATGTGGGAAATAGAAGGATTTATACAGGCAAACCTCCAAGCTGCCTCAATGACCTTCTAAAAGGATGCAAATGACCAGATGCCTGCAAGAACTATAAATCCTTCCATTCCCCACCATCCAGTCAGAGCTGAAGAAGCTTCTTGGATGAGAAGTGAAACGTCTTCGAAAGAAAAAGAAAAAAGCCCCTTTGGAACAACCTCAGCTCTTGTCATGCAATTCTTAAGTCTCAGGAGAAAAAAAGAAAGTCCAATCCACTCGAATACAGATAATCCTCGACTTACATTTAGTTGACAGTTCAAAGTTACAATGGCACTGGGCAAAAAGTGACTTACAATAATTTTTTCACCCTTATGACCATTGTAGCATCCCCCAGGGTCACATAATCAAAGCTCAGCTGCTTGGCAACTGGTGCATCCTTGTGACAGTTGCGGTGTGTCCCAAGGTACACAATCCCCTTTTGTAACCTTCTGACAAGCAAAATCCAAGGGGAAGTTGGATTCCCTTCATAACTCTGTGACTAACTCATCAACTGCAGAGATTCACTTAACAACGGTCTCACTTAGTGTTCTGACCCATACACATTGTTCCAAGGAAGCCAACACGAAACAGAGATAACAGCAAAACTCTTTAATGATTCCTTACGAATTCCGTTCCTTCCCGGTTAAAAGGCTGTTTCAAACTCATTGTCTCTAATAAGGAAGAGCCTTGCCAAGGTGGTGCAAAGCTGCCAAGAACACTAGATAAAGTTACTCAGAAATATTTCAAACACAAAGAGTCTCCAAACACCAACCAAGATATTCCGAACGTCCAGGCTTGAGTGCAAAAACTTCTTTGCTTCCTGCAAAGAACTCCGGTTTCTCAGCTGGCTTTTATCTCTTAAGGGAGGGGCCATCACCTTGCAGCCTTACTCCTGAGTCACCCGTGCTGCTGCAGCTGCTCTTTTCTTCGGGCAGCCCTGTGCGCACACACGCTGGGCACAGGCTCCTCGGAGTGCTCTTCATCACTGCTGCCAGCCTCCACAATCTCCGGAGGCCGCACCCCACTCCCGGATGGTCCTGCCCCATCCCTGCATCACACGCAGGACCCTCACCTGAGTTCTCACTCTGAGGCCTCAGCCGTCCACATCTGCTGCTGGCGAACCACCACAGAAAGATCATAAAATGGGGTAATGCTCCTCTAACTTGTCTCACTTAACAACAAGAATTTTGGGCTCAACTGCGGTTGTAAAACAAGGGCTACCTGTACTCATCCTTTCCCCCCTTTTAATTCTGACCCACCAGCTTTTAACCCCACATGATACCCCCAAAAAAAGACAAAAGAGATTTTTGCTCGAAAAAAAAAACTATGCCGCAGAAGCTTCAGGAGCTGATGGCCTCAAAATCGCCGGTCCGGGACTGCTCGCTCAGCAAAACACCAAAGGAACAATTTGTTTCACTGAGTTGCTCTCAGTTGCCCAGAAAGCCAGCACTTGTTTTCTGCTGAAAAAGTCCAGAGTTCACACTTCCGGTTTGAAGGGCTTCGGCGACAGACAGGAATCCGCGATCGTGCGCGGTTTCGGTCTGGGCTCGCCGCTGGAGCGCCCCGAGCCGGCTGGTTTCGGGGCTAAGCCACCCCGTAGAGGGGGCGAAGAGGGGGCAGACCGCCATCAGGGTCGAGGAGAGCCGCATCTCTCCTCCTCAGCTGGCCATTAAAAAGTCCAGAGTTCAGGCTGAAGCAAAGACCAATTTAGCCTCTTCCTCCTCCTCCTCCTCAAATCCTCCTCCTTTCCAGAACTGATGATATTACATAGTGAAATGTCTGCAAGAAAGCAGCCAAGTTCCAAGAGCACCAAGGACCCAACAGCCCTCCTCCTCTCCTCCTCCTCCTCCTCCTCCTCAAATCCCACTCCCTTCCAGCCCTGATGATACCCAGTTGGGCAGTGAAACATCTGCAAGAAATTCAACCCAGCTCAGAGAGCACCACGGACTTACCCAGCTTCTCAATAGCCTGGTAGGCGTTAGAAGGCAGGCCGCCTCCGCAGGCCTCATCTATACGGTCACAGTCCACCAACTCTGTAGGGGGAGAAGGTCGGATGAAGGCCAACTGGATGCTGGAGATGGGTGCAGGCACACGGACTTCTGGATCTCAGCAACTTTAAGATGGGTGGATTGAGGTGGCTCAGCTGGCTGGGGAATTCTGGGAATTGAAGTCCACCCATCTTAAAAGTTCCTAAGGCTCAGAAAACACGGTGCTGGCGAGACAGCTACATCCAACGTGGTCTTTCCCATCGGGCTGGATTTAGATCTTGGGGGCTCTAGCTATGGGGAGCTAGCATGTGCTTGAAGAGCGTAAGGTTGTAGAACGTCTGAACGTGCCAAGAAGGCCACCAAATGGCACAGCAACCCATAACGGTGGAGAAGGGCCTTATTTACCTCAGTTTATTTTATTTAATGATTATCAGCGGGGATGAGGGCCAAGATGGTGCAATGGCGAATGAATCAGACCCCTAGTCTAGGCATTTCCTAGGGGACTCTGTCTCCATCAGACTCCAAGGCGGTCTAAATACTATTTATTAAATATTAGATATTAAGAGAAGGACCAGGGGAGACATGATAGCAGTCTTGTGATATTTGAGGGGCTCCCACAGAAAGGAAGAAGGGGTCAGGGCTATTTTCCAAAGCCCCCGAAGGCCAGACAAGGAATAATGGATGGAAACTGAACAAGGAGAGATTCAACCTGGAAATAAGGAGGAATTTCCTGACAGGGAGAACCATCAATCCATGGAACAGACGTTGCCTTCGGAAGTTGTGGGAGCTTCATCCCTGGAGGCTTTCAAGAGGAGACTAGATTGCCCTCTGTCAGAAATGGTGTAGGGTCTCCTGCTTGGGCGGCGGGGTACACTAGATGACCCACAAGGTCCCTTCCAATTCTGTTTATCTGTTGGTGGGGAAGGGGCTCGCCTCAGAGCACGGTGGAAACTCAAATTCCGGGCCTCCTTAGATACAGGAGACATCTGGGTGATCTCAATGCTCCTCTGAAGACAATTGAACCCCATTTGTTGCCTCTGGCCCTGGGATCTCCTTTAGGTCCTCCACGTCAGACCAACACTAACAGCAGCGACATCAGTCAGCACCAATGGCGTGACCCCAAAGAGTGGCCGAGTCTTCACAAAATCTCTTGACCAATGGTTGCTCAGGACACAGGGCTTCCTTCATCCTGGCTTTGGGTGAACATATTATCCTGTACCAAAGACGGTACAGGACAATAATAAAAACAAGGACAAAAAGGCTGAAAAACAGCTTCTATCCTAGGGTAGTCGCTCTGATGAATTCTACTGTTGAGTGCAATATGAATGCAATATCAGGGCTTTTTAGTTCAATGTATACAATGTGAAGGATGTGTGTTTATGCTTTATTTTCATAGTTATAATAATGTACACTGAAGATGGCATTTAATTTTGTTGTGCAAGGACAATAAACTAAAGTAAACTAAACCGGTCAAGGTGAGAAGCCTCCACAAAACATGGTGTGGGGGTGTGTGGATCCATGTTTTCCAACAGGGCAACCCCCCCCCCCCCCCCCGCCAGATTGTGCCCCCCAACCCTTCAGTTACCTTGCTCAGAGAGGGAAATCAAGGTACCCTTGTGAAGGTACCACTGTCCTTCTACGTTTCCCGTTACGGAGAAGGCCCAGCAGGAGCCGCACTCGCCCTGCAGAGGGGAGGAGAGACAACGCAAACAGCATCAGAAAAATTCCATCCAAGCTTTAGGACAGTGCTTCTCAGCCTTGGCCACTGGAAGGTGGAGGACTTCAGCTCCCAGAATTCCCCAGGATTCAACAATGCATTTTCCAGCCCAATCCCCGGGCTTCCAGTATTAGAAAGTTCTCTTTGTTATGGGGACCATCTGAGTTCTTCTGCACAACTTTTGATTTGAACCTTGAAAGGTTTCCAGAATCTCACAAACTCTCATGGAACTGCGGAGGTTTTATTTCTCCAAAGTAACCCATTAGTAGACAACCTCCCCGCCCTCCCGCTCTAACTACAAGTTGAAATGATGAGGCATGTAGCTGCCCATGTTTCAATCTCAAGCTTGGCCACTGGAGGACAGGTGGGACTTCAACTCCCAGAATTCCCCGGCCGGCAAAGCTAGGGAAGTTAGAAGTCAAACCCATCTTGAAATTGCAAAGTTTCATAAACGCCGTCCTGAGCTAGAGACTGTTAGGAATATAAGTCACCTAACAGGTATTTGGGTTAGAAATATATAAACCAGGATAAACATTTTAGTACTATATCTTTAAGGGAATGCAAGAGCGTGCAATTGGGTGTGGTTACTCAAACAGCCATAAGATGGAGCCAGAAACCTGGGTTGTTTAGTCTTAGTCTCAGAAGAGAGTGTGTCTGAGTGAGTATCTGTTTCCTTCTGTTGGAAAGTATTGCCGTTGCTCCATTTCTTCTAATTGACTGACATTACTGGATTTAATGTAAGTCTGTTACTGAACTGTTTTTGACATTGGACTTTGATATTTGGATTATCCCTGGATTGAAAAACTGACTGATTTATCTGTGAATGACTTTTGGACTGCCTATTTTGGACTTTGCTTAAACTTTCTGGAAGTAAAACCCTACACTTATTGTACAGTGTATCTGTGTACTGTGTGTGCATTATTCAAACACTTCTCTCAAATATGTCTCCCTGTATGCGTTCATCCTCCTAACGGGGAATTACCTCAACAGAGACATCAAGCTTAATTCAAGGAGGACCAAGCTGTGCTGGGGATTCTGGGAGTTGAAGTCCACAGGTCTGAGGGAAGTTGCCAGGTTGGACACCGCTGCCCTCGATCACTGGATGTGGCCCCATTGACCAAAGAGTTGGGCATTGCCACCTAGGCAGAACGACCACAGCCCCACCCAGGACCCCATCTCAGAACCCATCCAACTGTTTGTCCAGGCAACGGACAAACCTAGAAGACTCACCTGGTTTTTGACCCCGGTGACAGCCCCGTGGTCCCGCCAGTCCCATTCCTCGGGGAATGAACCGTTTGGGATGGAGGCCACTTTCATTGGCCGGCCAGGGAGCTTCGCCAGGAGTGGATTCAGGTACGCAGTGCGGAACTCCTCCTCTGGAAGGAGACGAAGCAGACCATGAGTGGCCAATCCTGCCCCAAAGGCGTCATTCTCCATTTGCACAGAAGATGGAATCATAGGGTAGGAAGGGACCTTGGAGGTCTTCTAGTCCAACCCCCTGCTCAAGCAACACAGACCCTATGCCAGAGGTGGCTAGCCTTTTGGGGCTCCTGTGCCAAAAATTGCGCTCATGCACTCGCATGCCAGCACCCAGAAGGCAATACACACGCCCCCCCCCACGCCCCCTGTGCATGCAAGCGCGATCCCACCCCCCTTTACCTGCACTGCGCCTCACAGCTGATTTTCGGTTGGTCTGAGGTTCTTTTCGGCCTCCCAGAGACTTGAAAAAAGCCTCTGCAGGCTTTGCAGGCCAAATAATAGGCCCGTTTCATCACTTCCAAGTGCAAAATATTCATCCACTTTTCAAACAACTTTTGCGGAACCAAACTTCTCACTTACCTGTCAGGTCGCTAAATTTGGTGACGCCGTATTCTGCAGTGCCCTGATCCATTTCCTGATAGAGGCGGGCCCTCTCCAGGTTCTCCGCGAAAATCCGGAAGCGCTTTTGGGTCTCTGAAACAAGGCAGCCCATGGAAACAGCCCCCAATAAGAATTAGGACTAGCCCAGGGGTCTCCAACCTTGGCCCCTTTAAGACTTGTGGACTTCAACTCCCAGAATTCCTCAGCCAGGTTGGAGACCCCTGGATTAGACAGCCTTTGTCCCTCTGGGGTCATCCTCAACTTATAACCAAAATGGGGTCAGAATTTTGAATTACTCCATAATTAAAGACATTGGGCCTGTCAGTGCCCAATTTTACCTTTTCCTCCCATGGTTATCAAGACAATCACTGAAGTTATTAAATGAATCACACGGCCATTAAGTGAATCCAGCTTCCCCTTTACGGCCACTGTTTATTGGAAGGCGGCTATTGTAAATACATGCTGGTTGACAAGTGCTCAAAAGTTTGAATTTATTTGTTTATTTGCCTTGATTATCTTTACAAATAGCTCAAGGTGGCAAACCTATCCAATACGCCTCTTTTCACCACCACAACAACCCTGCGAGGTGGGGTGAGCTGAGAGGGAGGGACAGGCCCAAAGTCACACAGCTGACTTTCATGCCTAAGGCAGAACTAGAACTCACCGTCTCCGGGTGATTGGCTTTCAGGGCTTAGGCAGGATTTGAACTCATGGCCCCCTGATTTCCAGCCTGGTGCTTTAACCACTAGACCAAACTGGCTCTCGGGGTTTGATCAAGCCCAAAAAATCAATCCATCAAATCTATCTATCTATCTATCTATCTATCTACCAATCATCATCTATCATTTTTTTCAATTTCTTTATCTTTCATTTTCTATATTTGTCTTTATCTATCGTCTTTCTTTTTTTCTTTTCCTTTTCTTTCGCTTTATCATCTATATTGCCTATCTTTATATATCCTTCTTTCTATCCTATTTCTTTCTCTTCCATTTTATCTATCATCTATCTATATTCTCTATCTTTTTCTCTTCCTTCCTTCCTTCCTTCCTTCCTCTTTATCATCTACTGGTAGTTATATTCTTCTATCTATTTATCTATCTGTCTGTCTGCATCCATCCATCCATCCATCCATCCATTCATCTATCTATCTGGGTTTTTATGCTGTCCATCTCACTGATGGGATTCTGGGCATTTTACAACGAGGCTGAAGTTCTGTTTTGAAAGTCGTGATATCTGGGTCACACCTGCACTTTCCCCGTGAAATTGTGCCATGGGGGCTGCCCCCTACTTCAATTGGTAACAGGCCCCTCCCCAACGTGCCCCCCTTCCGCAGTCACCTCTTTCGTCCAGGTAGCTCTTCTCGTAGGTGGTCAGAAAGTCCTTGAAGAGGGAGACCAGGCGGGCAGAGGCGTTCTGTGGAAGGAAGAGACCTCCGGGATGAGAACCGGAGACATGGGAGGACAATCCACCGCTGACCGGATCACGGAAACTGGACTTACCCTGGCTGCAGCGGGCCAGTCCTTGTCTGAAATTTTAGAGAACGGAGGCCCCGAAGATGGAGAGCTAGCAGCCATTTTTTGGCCTGGGGGGCCACCCTCAGGTTTCCCACCCTGCGTGAAGGGTGGGCAGAGCCCCTAGCTAAGGATCCTGTGCAGTTTGGAGAACCCCCTAATACAATTCCTGGCTGGCCCGGCCTATCCCGCCCTGCCCCTACCTGGATGCAGGTAAGTGTAGGTCATGCACAGAGGCTCACGGAGGGCAAAAAACGGGCCTCCAGGCAGTTTGGGAAGGCCAGAAATGGGCCTCTCTCCGGCTTCCAGAGAGCCTCAGGAGCCTGGGGAGGAGGCTTGATGAAAGCCTCAGGAGTCTGGGGAGGGCGAACACACACACACCACCACCATCATGGTGCAACTAATGGACCACGCCCACCCAGCAACCGGGCAGAGAACCCGTTGCTAAAATTTTTGAAGCCCTGGTGGAGCTGTGATGTCACCGGAGGGCAGGGGACTTTGGGACCCTCAGGAAGAGGTTGGCAGACAAGTTGGGCCCCTTCCAAGCCCCCGATTTGCCCCAAGACGCCTCCTTATCGGGGAGGAACTGGCCTGAGAAACTGGGAAGGAACCATCAGAAGTTTAAACAGTGGAAATTTGAAAAATCCTCCTTGCCCTCCAAAGCAGCAAAGAATTGCAGCCTTGGCAATTTGGGGTATGTGTGTGTGTGTGTGTGTGTGTGTGTGTGAGAGAGAGAGAGAGAGAGAGGAACCCTGGACCCTGCTCAGCCTCCTTTCTCAATTCCTCAAGAAGAAAGGTCCATTACACCAGATTCCCCGCACCCCCCAATATCTCCTCTGCAAAAGGAAAAATTCAGTAGAAGCGAAGGACAACATATCCCATGAGTCAGGGATGGGAAACAAATATTCTTACTACTGGCTCTATGGGCGTGGCCGTGTCACAGGGTGGGCATGGCTTCTTCTTCTTTTGCCGTAAACCCCACCATGCCCCCTTGTGCCTCCTGGGTGAAGCGGTACAAGACAGGGGGATCCTGGCACAGTTGATTGTCAGAACAGCCGATCGTCAGAACAGCTGATCGTCAGAACAGCTGATCGTCAGAACAGCTGATTGTCAGAACAGTTTGATTGTCAGAACAGCTGATCGTCAGAACAGATGATTGTCAGAACAGTTTGATTGTCAGAACAGCTGATCGTCAGAACAGATGATTGTCAGAACAGATGATCATCAGAACAGTTTGATTGTCAGAACAGCTGATCGTGAGAAACAGCTGATCGCCAGAACAGCTGATCGTTGGGAGGGGGGGGAAATTACCAGTTGGGCAGAACTGGTAGCTTTTTTTTTACTACTGGTTCGGCCGAACGGTAACATTTTTTACTCCCGGTTCATGTGAAGCGGGCCGAACCAGTAAAACACCACCACAGCCACGAGTTCCTTCCAACATCAGTGGACAGTCTCCTCCATGTTTTGGGGAGCCAAAGGGAGAAAGGGAGCCGAGCCCTGTCCTCAGAGGAACCCAGCCTGGCAAGCCATGCTGAGGGCAAGGTGGTCCTCGATTTAGGACCATTTTTTTTACGACAGTTCAAAGTTATAACAGGAAAAAGCGACTTGTGACCCATCTTCAGAAGTTACGACCGTTGAACCTCCCTGGGATTAACACGGTCAAGATTTGGGTGCTGGGCAACTGGCTTGCATTTACAATGGCGGCAGAATCTCGCGATCACCATTTGTGGTTTTTCCAGACAGATTCCGACCATCAAAATCAATGGTGAGGATCTGGCTTCGCTTAATGACCACGCAGCTTATTTAATGACCGCATGATTCATTTAATCATCCTCTCCTTTTAAGGACCCCCATAATCCCTTGCGGGGTGGAGCCTGGGTAACTGAATGGAGCTAGAAGAGTATTTTAATGGCCGGATGCCCTTCCTGTCACCAATGTGGAGTTTTGTTCAGCAGATATATTCTCACGGTGACCAGAGAGAGGCAGCATTCATTTAATGACCCTTTTAAAAAAAATGGTAATAAAATCACGTCTGGTGGTCTCGAGGTGCCTTGTTTAATGACACCCTGCGGTCGTAAGTCGAGGACTACCTGTATCGTCCTGGGGAAAAGCATCGCCTACCTGGAGCGACTCCATCTGCCCCAAAGGCTCCCCAGCTGGGCCCACAAAAGGGCCGGTCAAAGGAAACGTCTCCCACGGACCCAGTGTGGCCGCCTGGATTTCAGCCAGTGGTTCTGCTGAGAAGAACGGAGGGGGAAATGAGAAATATTACAGCAACCGCAACAGGAAACTTTGGCTGTAATTCTCTTTTGCCCCCCACACCCACCCCCCCAAGGTCAAAGTGGGACCCTTCGGCTTCACAGCCATTACAGCAGGGGGTCCAGCCTTGGCCACTCTGGGGAATTCAACTCCCAGAATTCCTCAGCCAGACATGCATGTTGACTTGTGGACTTCAACTCCCAGAGTTCCCTAGGCCTGCATGGTCTTAAAGTGGCCAAGGTTGCGCTAAGCCCAACCTTACCCCCCTCCCCCTTATGGGGGGCCAGCAAGAATGTGCAAGCCCCCCCCCCCAACGTGAATGTGCAGCCGAGCCACAAGAGCAGGTGTGAGGCTTCACCAATTTTTTTAACAAGGGGTTCTCGGTTCCGTTGCTGGGTGGGCGTGGCCATGGTGGGCGTGGCCTAGTCAGCCTCCTGCACTACAGCGGGGGGGGCATTTTTGCCCTCCCCGGACTCCGGAGGCTCTTTGGAAGACGGAAATAGGCCCATTTTGGGCCTTCCCTGAGCCTCCACGCGCGCCCTGCACTTACCTGCACATGGGGACTCCGGGGAGGGGAGGGCCAGCCAGGAGTGGGATTTGGGGGTTTTCTCCGAACTGTGCATAATCTTAGCTAGGGGCTCTCCCGACCCTCTGCGAACCCGCCCCCCAGCAGCCCACCCCTGCGCAAGGGCTTGTTTAGCAAGCCATGGTTTAAAACAAGGCTCTTCCAACTTGGCAACTTTTAAGACTGGTGGACTTCAAGTCCCAGAATTCCTGAGCTAACCTGACTGGAGGAGGAGGAATTCTGGGA
>NW_020769404.1:1367418-1380339 GCF_900518735.1 Pseudonaja textilis
CCCCCCCTGCCTCTCCTTTTTCTTTCTTTCTTTCTTTCTTTCTTTCTTTCCCCTCTCTCTTTTTCTTTCCCTTCTCTCTCTTTCTTTCTCCCCCCCTCCTCCCACGACCTGGCCACCTGCAACCCTTATATAAGGAGACCTTACATAAGGTCTCCTGCTGGAGCGAGAAGAGGCTACGCGACCTCCAACCCCGATTCTGGGTTTAAACCCTGGGTCGTGTTCCCCCCCCCCCTTTTTGCGCAGTGGCCTAAAGGCGGCTGTTGGGAATGGATCCTCTCTGCACGCGCCCAAGGCAGGAGGAGGAGGTTCGGAATCCACGTTAAGCCTCTTTGCGGTGGAAAAATGCCCGTCGTCCGGATGCCCCAGGCAGGAAGGGAGGGGCTGTCCATACTTAAAAGGGGCCTGGGAGGTCTTCTATCCAACCCCCCTGCGCGAGCAGCAGGAGACCTGAGGTCTCCAAACTTGGCCACTTTTAAGAAACCCGGGAGTTGAAGTCCACCAGTGGCCAAGTTTGGGGAGCCCTGCCTGACCCCATTTCAGACCAATGGTTGTCCAGTCCCTTCTTGGAAACCTCCAGGGATGGAGCGCTCCCTATTTCGGGAAGGAATTCCGTCTTTTCGTAGTTCCAGGTGGCTTCTCTCCTTTGATTCGCTTCCATCCGTTTCTTGTTCAGCCTTCTGGCGCTTTGGAGAATTGCTTGAACCCCTGGCCTTTTGTGGCAGCCCCTCCGATATTGGAAGGCTGCTATCAAGTCACCCCTGGTCTTTCTTTTCACAAGGCCTTGACATACCCAATTCCCACAACCGCTCTTCGTGTCTCGGCTCCAGTCCCCTAAATCAGGGGTCCCCAACTACCGGGCCCCGGACCGGTACCGGTCCGTGGATCATTTTTTACTGGGCCGCAAAGAAGTGGGCGCCATCTTGTTTCGATGGTGCTCGAGAAAGTGCTTCTGGGTGAGCTTGTCGGTCGTCGGTTGGAAAGCGGCGTTTGGGTGCTGAAGGAATCCTTGCGCCTTAGTTTCGTTGGGGGGGGGGGCGGCTTTGAACGAAGAGCCGTCCCGATGGCGGTGGAGTCTCGCGTTACTCAGGAGATTAAGGAAGAGCCCCCAAAGCCCATCGACCGTGAGAAGGTACAAAGGAGTTGAAGGTGGCGGGGAGAAGCGAGGGACGGCTGGCTAGCCGGTCGTTTGGCTCGCCTTGCCTTGGTCGTGCACGTGCCGATGCCGGTACCGGTCCATGGATCATTTTGTACCGGGCCGCAAAGAATGAATAATCGTGAAACTGGTCCCTGGTACAAAAAAGGCTGGGGACCACTGCCCTAAATCATCTTTGTTGCTTCTTCTCTGCGCTCTTTCTAGAGTCTCAACCTCTTTTTTTTTAACATCCTGGCGACCAAAATTGGATGCTGTATTCCAGGTGTGGCCTTACCAAGGCCGTTATAAAGTAGTATGGACACTTCATACAATCTTGATTGTGTCCCTCTGTTGATGCTGCCTAGGACCGCATTGGCTTTCGGGGCAGCTGCAGCACAGGGCTGGCTCCGATTTAAACCCTTGTCCGTTGGGACTCCAAGATCCCTTCGACAGTTCCACCAAGTTTTACCTGGTCTGTACCTACAGGTTTTCCTTGCCTAAGAGTAAGACTTTCCTTTGATCTAAGTTGAATTTCATTTTGTTAGATAGGGACCAGTGTTCAAGTCTGTTGAGGTCCAACTGGACCTTCTTGGGTGTTGGCTCTTCCTGCCAGCTTAGTATCGTCTGCAAACTTGGTGAGTTCCCCTTCTATTCCCTCACCTAAGTTGTTAAGGAAGATATGGAAGAGTCCTGGGCCTAAGAGGGAACCTCGTGGCACCCCAACTGCTTCCTTCCCTCCAGGTGGATGTAGTTCCATCCTTGGCAATGTTATCACTTGTGGACTTCAACTCCCAGCATTCCCCCACCAGCTATTCTGGGAGCTGAAGTCCACAGATCTTGCAAAGGTTTGAACACCCCTGTTGTCAAGGGTGAGATTCAAACATCTCAGCAAACGGTTCGATCCCCAGTTGCTTGGGAGGATGTGGCCATGGTGGGTGTGTCCGAGAGGGCCGTTTTCCACCTTCCCCACAGTCCGGAGGCTTCCCTCGGGCCTCTGGGAGGGCGAGAACGGCCTCCCCCGGGCTCCGGAGACCCCCTGGAAGCCAGAAACAGGTCCATTTCCAGACTTCAGGTACTTCTGCAAGGCCCATTCTACCGCTTCCCAGAACCTCTGCGCAGACCCTGAACTTACCTGCATCGAAAATGGGCTGCGTGGAGACTCCGGGGTGTGTGTGTGTGTGTGTGTGTGTGAGCTGGTTGGTTCAAATACCGGTTGGGTGAACCAGATGCAAATTTAACATCCGGCTTTGTCCAAACCAGTCGAATCCCACCCCTGCCTGTTGTACAGTGAGATTAAGAGAGCAACTCCCAAGTTTTCTTTCAACTCAGCGACTAATGCAACTGTGAGTTGGGGGGGGGGGGGGGGGAAGCTTTGCCACACAGCCCTACGCGGGATCTACCCCCAACCCCCCCCCCAAGTCTTCCAGTAAACCTTAGGCATTCTGCTGACGAAGAGAAACCCCCCCCCCACCTGCAATGACTTTTCAAGCACCCCGGAATATTAAACACAGCTGATTTTTTTATTGATTTAAAAACGTGGCGTTATTTGGGTTCCTGACAGTCAAAACCACTGTAGTGTCAAGTTACCCAGAGGGGCCCCGAACCTCTGCACCAATTTTCATAATACAGATCTCGGGGGTTTTTTTGGGGGGGGTGGGGGGAACCAGGAGTTAAACCGCAAACCCGGGAAAGCCCCTTTCAGCAGGAGGAAGCGCTAAGGACGAATTCAACGGAGGAAACTACAGAAGGGGGAAAACCCAGTCGGGCGGGGGTGGCGGCGGGGGGGTTTGTCAACGACTGGAACCCGGTACCCTTCTCGACTCCCTCTTCAGAGGGGGAGCAGGAGGTTGAGGGAAGATTAAAACGGCGCGATCGGGGGTTTTTTTGTGTCTAGTTTTCAGAGGGAAATCCCGGAGGGAGCCTTGTGCACGCGGGAGTTTCTGAGGAGGGGGGGACCAGGCCCATGGTCAGCTACCTACAGAAGCCCCCCCTAGAGCCCCCAGCCCGGCTCCGACCCGCCACCTTCACAAGAAGGCATCGCACCACTCGCGCAGGCACCCGAAACAGTCTCTGGATTGTTTGGCGTTGGCTCCGCACGTGTCCTTCAGCCACTCGCGGAAGAGGTCTTCGTCCTTCTTCAGCACCAAGAACTGGCCCAGCACGACGTACGCCTGGGTTCAGAGGGAGGGGAGAGGAAAGAAAAGGGGAGGGTAGTCAGCCATGGGGATTTGGAAGCGGGGAGGGGGTCAGAGCGGAAGACGGGGGCGTCCACTTCAAGGCCCGTGGGGCTGCTGCCCTGGAAACGGTGAAGGACCGGCCTGCGGAGCCCAGGGCTGGGATGCAACTATTTTTACTACTGGTTCTGTGGGTGTGACTGGGTGGGCGTTGCTTTCTTTCTTTTTATTTTTGCAGCACCTCCACACACACTGGTTGTTGTTGTGTGTTTTTTTGCTCCTGGGCAAGCAGTAAGAGGGTGAGGAGGACCCCGGCACAGCTGATCGTCGGGAGGGGGAAAAAAAGGAAAAAAATACCTTGAGTGGTGACTGGGGTGGGGTCGAATGCACACAGCGACGTCGCCCATGCACGATAAGGACTGACTGGGGCACAGCCAGGGGCACAATATGCCGGCTCTCCAGACTACACAGAATCCTAACGACCGGTTCTATAGAACCGGTCTGAATGGGTAAAATGCCACCCCGGGCGGAGCCTCTGCAGAGGGTTGCAGGAGATTCCCCCGGCCCCACCTGGGCCACCCCAGGTGCCCCCGACAAGAGTGACATGGAGTTGGCTGTGCTCCCCCCTGGCCACCCCCCACCCCCCCACTTCAAACACAACCCTGATGAAATCGAGTTTGACACCCCTGGCATCAAACAAAGCCACGGGGAGGCCAAAGAGTCCTTGAATAGCAAGACGGGCAGCACCCAAATTGTAGCCGGTCAATAAATACACTGAATAAGTCAGTAAAAGTTCTGGTATCCCAGAACTGTAAAGCCCAACAGAGCAGCCTTATGGGTCCTCATTCTGCCTTAGGTAGGAAAGGTGGCGAGATGACTTTGGCGCCATCGCCAGGAGATGGCGAGTTCTAGTCCCAACATAGATGTGAAAGCCCGTTGGGTGACTGTGGGTTCAAGTCCCCTCTTGGTCATGCGCACCATTGGGTGACTTTCAGCCAATCACCAGGAGAGAGCGAGTTCTAGGAATCCCACCGTGAGCATGAAAGCTGGTTGGGTGACTGTGGGCCAATCACTTTGGAGTTCTAGTCCCGCTTTGCGCACCCCTTGGGCCCCCACCCTTTTTCCCAAGAGGCCCTCAAAACCTGGTTCTAGCCATGGTCTCCCGGAACCCCAAACGGAGAAGAGCCAATCAAGTGGCGGATTTGATTGCGCTGTTGCGGCCTTGTGGGTCAGGGGGATTTTTTTTTTTTTTAAAGAGGTCTTTATTATGCAGGGTTTTTTTTTTTTTAAATAAAGGTCGTAAGTGAATTTACCTATGTGGATTTACTAGCTCGATGCCTGTGCTTTGCTACGAAACTATGTGATCGGGCTTAGTTTTTTGGGAGGAAAAAATTCTGCCTCTGCCTACCAGCATCCATCGGTATTCCTCTGGCTAGCGTCCTGCCAGTGTGTGAGAGAGCTGAGGGCTGTTTGGAAACTGAAAGAGTATTTGCTGTGTGAGCAAGAAGGAGACAGCAAGGAGCCTGGGCGTGGCTTAGCTCAACTGTTCTGTACTAAAGCTGCTTGGTGCTGTGAAAGTAAAGGTGAAACTCCTCTCCTCTGCTTGTGTTTTGCGTTTGGAAGAGATTTCTTTTCAGGTGGGGAAGGGGAGTAGAGCTCCTTAGCATCAGAGCGCGTTAATAATAATAATATAGGAAATACTCTAAATGCTCTGATGGTCATTTCAAAAAATCCTTTCTTAGTGAGCACCTAGAAGCCAAGAGGAACCTACATGCCAAGTTTCAAGTTTGTAGGCTTTACAGTTCTGGAGGTTTTGTGATGATGCGTGAGCGGCATCTTTCTTTCTTTCTTTCTTTCTTTCTTTCTTTCTTTCTTTCTTTCTTTCTTTCTTTCTTTCTTTCTTTCTTTTTCTCTTTCTTTCTCTCTCCCTCCCTCTCTCTCACACTCACACACACATATAAAATAAATGCATTTACACTGGAAGTGGGGAGCTGGGGACCGGATGGGCAAGGCATTGACCGATCTCTTGTCTCTTGCTTTAGTTCTAGGTCTCTCCAGACTGGCTGGCTCTCCTGGTTGGGGCAAAATCCGTTCTCATCCTGGGACAGACCGTGGAAAAGCAAGGTTGCTTCCCCCAAAGTTACAGGGACCCCACTCAAATTTCCCAAGGGCACAAAATGGTTTATCCAAGAAATGGAAACCGCAACGGCCTGCCTCTCCCCATCTACGGACCCAGGTTTGGCTCTCGGATTCGGGGGCTCGAAGGATACCTTGTCAAACCCTTTGTCTTCCAGCCTCTTGCCAAGGACATCTCCAATCCCCGCTAACGTGCCAACCGGTTTCTCGCCCATCGGCTCAGCCACAAAGTCCCGGTGCTTCTGGCTGGTCGTCATGTCGGCTGCTGCCTTGCCCTGGCTGGGAAGCAAGAGATCAAGTGTCCGTCAGAAAACAGGAAGATTCTTGGCCTTTGT
Source organism: Pseudonaja textilis (assembly GCF_900518735.1). The sequence goes on from NW_020769404.1 coordinate 1,373,196, forward strand.
TTAGCGAAGAATAATATACTTTACTACAGCAGAAGTGGTTACAGCAGAAGCAAAGCTGAGTCTCAAATTTTCGTGGGCAAATGTTAAATTTTCCCTTCCCGACGGCCACGGGGTTATCAGTGACAGCCCAAGGAGGTTTTAACAAACAGTTTGAGTGACAGTCCCTCATTTGGAGGGCTGGCTGATACCGCATTGCTTCGGCACGTCCTTGGAACGCCGTCCCTTCTCACAGGACGGCACACTCTGGTTTCGATTCCTCCTGGTTCCCCCTCTGCCTCCTTCCCCCGTTACTAAAGTCAGGCTGTCAGCGTGCGGGGCATAGCTTTGGCCGACCGGCAGCCACGACATGACGTAAGACAGCATCTGGTGCTGGCTCAGGAACCGTCGGTGTTTGAAAATCCACAGGTTGTAAGGGGGTCGCAGCTGCCCACCCTGTTTTAATTCCTATTTTATGTCTAATCTCGGAAAGGGGAAAAAAAAGCTGGACTGGATGCAATTGTGCCGTGAGCAAGAGGGACAGGAACAGTTCAGGACAGACGAGGAGCATGTATCCGGTTTCCTCAAAAATATGACCTACTATGAAAGTAAGTCCTAGCTAGATTTTTACAACTGTCACCTAACAGTCGGGTTGGAAAATATATAAACCAGGACAGACATTTTAATACTGTCTCTTTAAGAGAATGCTAACATTGTAATTGGGTGTGGTTCCTCAAACGGCCGTAAGATGGAGCCAGAAACCTGGGCTGTTCCAGTTGCTAGCTGTCTTGTTCCGTCCTGTTGCTGAGAGTGTGTTCCTGCATTGCCCTATTGACTGTTACTGATCATCATTCTTCTTGGGTTTGATGTAAGTCTGTTACCGAACTGTTTTGGATACTGGACTTTGTAATTTGAATTATCCCTGGACTGAAAACTGACTGCTTTAACCGTGAATGACTTAGACTGTTTGTTGAACTTTGCTTAACGGTTTTACTGGAAGTAAAAACCTACATTATTACTATACAGTGTATCTGTGTGCTGGTTGTGTGTTATTCTTCACCACTCTCCCTACGTCTCCCTATGTGCACTCATTCTCCTAACGGGGAATTACCTCAACGTTGTGAGTTAATTTTGTGAGTTTGCTTGCTAGCAAATTTTATGTGATAGACTGAGCTAGCCGATGGCAGATAGGTAGATCTCTGAATGAATCTGTGATTCTGTGAGCAACTCAATCTGCCTGCCTGCTTTGCCTGATTTTGGGTAAAAGTTGCTTTTTATAAAAAAAAGTTCAATATTTATATAAATATTTATAATATTTACATACAAGCCACGCCCAGCCAGTCACATGACCACCAAGCCACACCCACAAATTAGGCTACGCCCATAGAACCAGTTAGCGGTCCCTGGGATTTAAAATTATGAGTTTGGTGGTCCCCGAGGTCCAAAAAGTTGGCAACCCCTGCTTTTCAGTCCTAAGCAGTTTCCAGAGTCAGCCTCTTGCCCCCAACAATCTGGGTCCTCATTTTACCCACCTCGGAAGGATGGAAGGCTGAGTCAACCTGGAGCCTGGTGAGATTTACCAAACTGAAGTGCCAAATTGCAGGCAGCCAGCAGTCAGCAGAAGTCTCCTGCAGTAGTGCATTCTAACCACTGCACTACTGGGACTCTTATAGTTATATTATAAGCCCTGTGGGTTGCAGTAGTGCATAGCCAGAACTTTAATTATGCGTATACTTTTATAATTATGTGCATAATTATATAATATGCAATATATATATAATTACAATTATGTGTACACTTTTGCTAATCCTCCATTAGCTGCCTGTCACCACTGCCTCCCCGCTCCGCCAATCAGGGTCAAGCAAGATGTTTTGAGAACTTCAAGCGGAGGTTGGTATGCAGCTTCTCCCAGCAGGTGACCTTGAAGCAGCATCTGGGGGTGGGTTGGGGGTGGTGGATACGGCAGTTACTCTCGCTTTCACCAAGCAGGTGTTACTTTCGCTTTCCTCCACAAACATCTCCCCCTCCCTCCTTCATGACAGACTGTCACTGCACAAGCAAGAGTGAGGTGGCAGCTGGCAGACTCACTTAATAACCTTGTTACTCACTTAACAACTGCAGTGATTCACTCAACAACCGTGGCAAGCAAGGTCGTAAAATGGGCAAAATTCACTTTAACAGCTGTCTCGCTTGGCAAGAGAAGTTTTGGACTCAACTGAGGTTGCAAGTCAAGGACTTCCTGCATTTCTTTTGGTTTTCAGCAAAACTACCCCGCTAGCTTTCATGACTATAGAGTTGCTTAACAACCGCTGCAAAACAAGGTCACAAAACCTGACCGATTGCTTGTTATGACATACAACTGTAATGGGAAGGCTCCATCATGGTTGTAGGTTGACAACTTTGCACAACTTTGATGGGAAGGGCAGAAAAGCCACAACCACGGGACAATCCTGAATCCAGCCATAGGGCTGGCGGGCAAGGCTGAAAAAAGGAAGCCCACAGAAAGGGGTCATAGTTGCCCATCCCAGCTCTCTGCTACCGTGGCTGAACATAATCACGGAAGCTTTGGATTAACTACAAAAGTGCAGCTTTGACTGGCGCAGGTTCCCTCACGGCCAAAGCAGGTAACGGGGCTGCAACCATTTATTCGCCCTGGGTTAACTTAAGGCAGCTTCTCTTGCAAGGATTCTTCCCTTCCATCTTTTGCAAGGAGGGTTTAGCAACCCTGTCACCTTAAAGAGCCTACCCAAGCACACGCACACACAGAAACACACTGCAGTTTTATAGATACACATATATTCACATACACATAATTATTATCACCCACATAATTATATATATAACTATCAATATACATATAATTATACTAATTATTTATATTATATGCAGTTATTATATGCACATACCCACAAATTATACAATCCCCCATATATCCGCATACTCATATTGTGTGTCTGTGTATATGTCTATGTGTGTGCGTATATATATATATGCACGCACACACATACACATATATAAAACATACATATACACACATTGCTAATTATATATAGTGCCATCCCTCTTTTTGTTCTCATATTGATAAGTCCTCATTTTCTTTGTCACTGTTTATTTTATTGCTCTTATTATTTTACTTGTTTAGTTTCCACCTTTCATTTCTTCCTTTCGATTGTTGTGAGCTGCCTGTAGCAGCCCCGGAGCAAGAAAGGAGGCAAATAAGTTTAGTCATTAAATAAATATAAGCAGAAACAGACATATGTATAAACATATATAGGGTTATTTTTATTTATATATATATATATGTGTGTGTGTGTGTGTGTGTGTGTGTGTGTGTGTATGTGTGTACATACATATATATATGTATGCGTATATGTGTGTGTATAAAATCATTAAATATAAGCATAGAGACATGTATAAACATATATAAGGTTTAAATGTTATATTATTTTTTCCTAAATTTTGTTCTAATGTACTTTACTAATTTATTTGATTCTTTTTGTTAGCTTTTATAGTTTTTTTTTTTTTTTGTTTTAAATACGGTTTTACATCGTGTAAGCCGCCTCGAGTCGCCATGGGCGAATAGGCGACAATATAAATTTAATAAATAAATAAATAAATGTTTGTGCGTATATAATATATAATCATTAAATATAAGCAGAGAAATGTGTATAAACATATATAAGGTTTCTAACATTATATACACACACACGCCAATATTCTAAAATATATTTTGCATAGAATTGCATACTAAAATCCTATATTGCCCTATAAAAATTACTTCTTATCTGGGGCCGTTTCAAAAGTCGGACGATTCCCCATAGAAACCCACCCCACCCCCGAGCACGTCGACGTTATTCCCCCCCTTCCTCGTTTAGTGACGAGCTCAGCCTCCCGCGCCCGGGGCCTGCCTGCTCCCCCCACTTCTCCCTCGACCTTTGACCCCGCGGCGGCGCCCCCGCCCCCCCAGCAGCCGCAACAGCCCCGCCGCCCCCTCCGGACTCTCACCCGCTAGCGCTTCAACCGTCGCTCCCGCGCAACCCGCAAGTCTGCTTCCGGGTCGCGGGAGCGGCGGCTTTAAGGCCCGCTGAAGCGCGCGATAGACCGCCGAGGACGAAGGGCGCTCTGGACTTCCGGCGGCCTCGCTTTTTCTCTACGGCCCTGCAGCCGTTCTAGGCGCCCGAAGGAGCCTCTATGGAGCCTGTCTTGTTTCTGCTCCAGGCGTGGTTGGGGGGGGGGGCAGCAGAAGGGAGGGGTTGTCTCAATTAAAATGATCTAAATGCAAAAGTCTAATCGGAAAGATGGGTGAAAAATGGTTTGCTTTTACCAATATTATTATTTATATTAAGGGGCGTGCATAAATGCACTATCGTGCCTCCCCCGTCCCTGTCCTATTGTCCCCATTTATTCGTACCTATTTTTCTGTATTCTTATTCATGTTTATACTTACACCTATTATTTTGTAAGCGATTGACCAATCAAATAAATCAATAAATAAAATAAATATAGATTCCCTATCAAGGCAGCTTTCAGATGGGTGGACTTCAACTCCCAGAATGCCCCAGCCACCTTAAAGTCGATGAGGAGGCGCTGCCCCTTTAAGGAGCTGACACGTGACAGCCTTCGGGCAGGAGGCGGCTTCTGCCCTTAGCTGATCACGTGGCTCCCACAAGACGGCCAATCGGAGCTCGGCGCTCTTCGCGGCTGCTGCTGCTGGGCCGCCCGGACGGGGCCGAAGGAGGGGCGGGTGAGTGGCGTCTCTTTTCTGGCCCCCCGACCCAAATGGCTGCCCCTTTGCTGGCTTTGCGCCAGGATTTCATTGCATTTGGGGAAGGGGGGAAATCTCCTCTCTCCAGTATTTATTTTCTTTCTTTCTTTCTTTCTTTCTTTCTTTCTTTCTTTCTTTCTTTCTTTCTTTCTTTCTTTCTTTCTTTCTTTCTTTCTCTTTCTTTCTTTCTTTCTTTCTTTCTTTCTTTCTTTCTTTCTTTCTTTCTTTCTTTCTTCCTTTCTTCCTTTCTTCCTTTCTTTCTTCTGGTCTGTTCTTACTGTACCCTGTGATTATTATTAAGTGTTGCACCTGATGATTCTTGATTCTTGACAGATGTATCTTTTCTTTTATGTACACTGAGAGCATTTGCACCAAAGACAGATTGCTTCCTCACACTTGGCCAATTAAGAATCCAATCCTATTCTATTCTATTCTATTCTATTCTATTCTATTCTATTCTATTCTATTCTATATTCTATTCTATTCTTCTATTTGATTCTATTCTATTTGATTCTATTCTATTTGATTCTCTATTCTATTCTACTACTCTACTATTCTATTTGATTCTATTCTATTCTTCTATTTGGTTCTCTATTCTATTCTTCTATTCTATTCTATTCTATTCTATTCTATTCTATTCTTCTATTTGATTCCCTATTCTATTCTATTCTATTCTATTCTATTCTATTCTATTCTATTCCTTCATTCCAATTTCTATTTTATTCTATACTCTACTAAAAAAAAACCTCCGGTGATGGAGCACCCGCAACTTCTGGTGGCCAGCAGTTCCACCGGTTAATTGTTCTAACTATCAGGAAGTTTCTCCTTAATTCCAGGTTGCTTCTCTCCTTGGTGAGTTTCCATCCGTTGCTTCTTGTTCTGCCTTCTGGCGCTTTGGAAACAAGATTAACTCCCCTCTTCTTTGGGGCAGCCCCTCAGATATTGGAGGAAGGCAATCATGTTCACACACACACACACACATCCTTTCCATTAGTCTAGACATGGCCAGTTCCTGCAACCATTCTCCATCGTATGTTTGAGCCTCCAGAGTCCCCTCATCATCCTGATTGCTCTTCTCTGCACCCTTTCCAGAGTCTGGACATCTTTTTTGCATTGTGGCGACCAAAACCGGACGCAGTGGTCTTAACCAAGGCATTTTTTTAAAGTGGTCTCCTGCCTCTGTTTTTGTGTGATAACTGCGGGGCTCCCCTTCTTCCTCCCAGGACCCGACGCCATGTCTGAACGGGAAGAACGCCGCTTTGTGGAGATCCCACGGGAGTCCGTCCGGCTGATGGCCGAAAGTGCGGGCGTGGAGCTGACTGACGAGGTGGCCGCTCTGCTGGCTGAAGACGTCTGCTACCGTCTTCGAGAAGCAACCCAGGTGAGGGCCGCAGTCGTAGAATACAGTAACTGGGTTGGAAGGGACCTTGGAGCTGTACAGGTAGTCCTTGATTTATGACCAGCTGCTTAATAAGACATAATAAGAAAACGGGGTGGCCATACAGATCTCCCTGAAAAACGGGCGGCTGATAAGACATCCCCGAAAATAAGACCTAATGGTTCTTTGGTCCAAAAACAATATAAGACCCAGTCTTATTTAGTATCCATGACTATCACTAAGTGTTGTATGTTTTATGATGAATGTATTTTTACAGTGACTATGATAATGATCTATCACTATTGTTGTATGTACACTGAGAGCTTATGCACCAGAGACAAATTCTTTGGGTGTCTAATCACAGTTGGCCAATAAAGAATTCTATCCTATCCTATCTTACCGTATTCTATATTCTATTCTATTCTATTCTCTATTCTATCTTCTGTTCTATTCTATTCTATTCTACATTCGATTCTCCTATTTTATTCTATATTCCATTCCATCTCTTCTCTTCTCTTCTCTTTTCTATTGCCCTATTGCTATTCCTAGTCGATATTATTCTATTCTACTAATGACCATTTGAATTTACAGCAGAAAACCTCCAAAAGTACTTATGCCCCAGTTCCAAGAGCCACCACTTGTCCCCCGCCATCCTATACCTGAATGTCTAGGGCTCCGCATCTGGCCTGCATTTCCACCATTTGTAGTCCTCAACTTACAACAGTTCACCGAGTGATCATTCAAAGTTACAGGAGCACTGGAAAAAGTGACCTTTTCACAGTTACAACCATTGCAGCATGGTCACATGATCAAAATTCAGACACTTGGCCACCGGCCACTGGCTCCTATTTGTGACGAGCAAAGTCGAAAGCCAGATTCCTTTAACAAACCATAACCAAAATTAATGACTGCAGGGATTACTTCACAATTGTAGAATGGAATGGAATGGAATGGAATGGAATGGAATGGAATGGAATGGAATAGAATAGAATAGAATAGAATAGAATAGAATAGAATAGAATAGA
>NW_020769404.1:1409923-1421725 GCF_900518735.1 Pseudonaja textilis
TTCTTTCTTTCTTTCTTTCTTTCTTTCTTTCTTTCTTTCTTTCTTTCCTTCCTCTCTTTCTTCCTTCCCTCCTTCCTTTCTTTATGTCTGCCTTCCTTCCCTCCTTCCTCTTTCTCTCTCTCTTTCTTTCTTTCTTTCTTTCTTTTTCTGTCTGCCTTCCTTCCCTCCTTCCTTCCTTCCTTCCTTTTTCTTTCTTTCTTTCCTTCCTTTTCTTCCTCTCTTTTCCTTCCTTCCCTCCCTGCCTCTTCTTTCTTTCTTTCTTTCCTTTCTTTCTTTCTTTCCTTCCTTCCTCTCTTTTCCTTCCCTTCCTCCCTCTCTTTGCCTTCCTTCCTTCCCCTATGTCTGTCTGTCTATCTATCTATCTACGCTACCTATCTACCGGGGGTGGGGGTGGGGTGGGGGGATTCTATCGGTTCAGACGCGCTCACCAATCCGGTTGTTACACCAGTTGAATCCCACCCCAACCTACCTACCTATCCATCCATCCATCCATCCATCCATATCTATATCATCTATCTACCCCTGTTTGCGGCAGGGGTTCGCTCTCCAACCTTGTTTCTGAACGATTCGTCAACCAGACTGGGTAACATCCTCAAAAACTAAACTGAAACACGTTTGGAGAGCAAAGGCCCTGCCAAAACCTAAAACCTGAGCTGCGAATATTTTCTACTGTGTCTTTTCGTTTCTCTTTCCTTATATCTCTGTCTGTCTGCTAGTCTGTCAGTCAGTCAGTCAGTCTGTCAGTCGGTCTAATTCACATGGTCACCTATCTCACAGAAAGTGAGCCTGGGAGGCATACGAACCACCCAAGGAAACAATCAGGCCTTTATTTATTTATCCCTTAAGGCAGAGGGGTCCCCAAACTTGGCCACTTTAATAAGACTTGTGGACTTCAACTCCCAGAATTCCTCAGCCAGCAAGCCAAGATCCCAAAATGCTGGCTTGGGAATTCTGGGAGTTGAAGCCCACAAGTCTTAAAAGTTGCCCAGTCTGGGGACCCCTCTGCCTTAAGGCCTCAATGCCCTTTCAGAGAAAAGCTGGCTTAATCCACCAGAATATTGGGGGGTGGGGGGATGGGATCCCCGCTTTTAGCTGGGCCATCCCTCCCCCAAAGTAAGATGAGATTCTCCGCTCTCACAGATAATAAACGCTCCCCTTTCCAGGCCTCCCCACTCTAAGTCTCCTCCAAAAGTTGAAAGAAAAGGCCCCAATTCCCTCTGGAGATCCCGCCCCCCCCGGCCTCTCTTAGATGCCCCCACTTCTCTTCCCCCGGGGCACCCACTTGCTGGGCCACTTCGGGCTTGGGGCCAAGCTCCAAGAGGCGGCGAGCGAAGGTGGCGGCCGTCTTGAAGTTCTTGAGCTTGAAGAAGAGGTTGAGGGCCGTTCGAAGGACCAAGATCATGTGGACAGGCTGCAGGTTGGCGTGGGTGAAGTAGGCGGCCATCTGCAGGGGACAGAGTGAGATCAGAAAGGGTGGGGAGGGGTTTGGGGAGGGGGGAGATTTGCAGGAAAGGGGACAGGGTCTCAGACGCGGAGGCTCCAGGGTCACCGCAGGGTCTGGGTTCTGACCCAGCTCCGACAAACCCTCTGCAGCGAACTCAAAAGATTCCTTTAATTAGGAGGGCCGGCTAACAAGCCTGTCCGTCCAGGAGGTGGGTAGCTGTCTACCACCTCCATTCATCTCCGCCCCCTGCCCTTGATCCCCAGAGCTAGGGTGGGGTTTCTCTAGCGGCTCTTCCGTCCCAAGGACCGGCCCATAGATTTCCCCTGCTCTCCTCTCCTCTGCCTTCTGTGTCAGGCACTGGACCCGGCTGTGCCTCCTCTTCCTCATCAAGGTGAGGCTCAGAAGGTTCACTGCCTGAGCTTCTCCGCGAGAATCTAGTCAACTAAGGTCCAGTGCTCAGTTGGCACCAGATTAGGGACAACAGAATACAAGTGGGTTGGATTTAGACCCTTTGATGGGAACGCAATGATTCTAGGAGGATGACTCGCTTAACCCCACCCCACCCAGCTCTGCCTGCTCTTCTGGGATCGGCGTTTTTCAACCTTGGCAACTTTTTTAAGACTTGTGGACGTCAACTCCCAGAATTCCCCAGCCGTGTCTGCTGGCTGGAGAATTCTGGGGATTGAAGTCCGCAGCTCTTCAAGGGGCCGAGGTTGAACACCCCACCCCCCCGCGCCCTACACCCACCTCACAAATGCGCTTCTGTTCCTCAAGGGTATCCTTGGGCAGCTTCTTCCTCTCCAGCTCCATGGACAGCCCCACAATGTACTCGCGGCAGATGGCGATCAGCTGCTGGGCCTGCAAGGCAAGAAGACCCCAGACCCGAGTCTCAGCAGATGACAATCTGCAAGGGGGGCGCGCTTCGGTCACAAACCTTGCGGGGAGGGAAGGGAGAAGAGAGATACCAGCAGGTGGGGGGGGGAACTCTTTGTCTTGGGGAGGGGATTTCACAGCCACAAGGAGAAATGGGTGGGAGCTCATCAGAGAGACCTTCAACCTCCTGACAATGAGGACAATTCACCAGCGGCCTCCAGACGTTGGAGGTGCTCCCTCGCTGGAGGTTGTTAAGAAGAAATTAAGACAGGCAGGTATCTGGAAAGGTGCAGGGCAGCGATGGCCCCAGCCCCCTGTGCATGCGCGCCATATACCCCAAAATCAGCTGGCTGGCAGGAGGCGTGCATGCGCGGTGGAACTGAGCTGGAAGGAAGTCATTCTTCGCTCTGGAATCACAGGAAGTCATTCCGGTGTTACAGGAAGTGACGAAACGGGCCTATAATTCGCCCTGAAAAGCCTTGCAGAGGCTGGGGGGGGGGGGGATCAGCCATGAGGTGCACGCATGCGGCGAGTTTGCCTGCGGCTTCCGTGCCAGCCCAAATGGCTTGGCGTGCCCCTTGTGGCACACGTGCCATAGGTTTGCCGTCACTATTCTAGAGTCTCGGCCTCTTTTTTTTACATCACGGTGACCAAAACCAGATGCAGGACTCTAGGTGTGGCCTTGCTAAGGCGTCATAAAGTGGAATTAACGCTTCCCGCGACCTTGATTCTATCCCTCTTTATTAATGCAGCCCAGGGGGGCCTTTTTGGAAGCTGCAGCACGCGGCTGGCTTGAATTCATTTGAAGTATTAACGGAGGGTTTCAAGGGGCCGCCCGCCTGGCCAAAGGGAGCAACGGGCACCTCGGCAATCTCCTGCTTGTTGTCCACCACCACCAGCGGGACGCTGAGCAGGACGGAGCGGAATTTCTCCACGGCCTCCTCAAACTTGCCGGCCGTGGTCAGCTGGTAGCAGAGCTGCAGGCGCTGGATGAGGTCGTTCAGCTTGAGGCCCACAGCTGGGACGGCGTTTTTCACCCCGGCGTCCTTCCTGGAGGGGACACCCGAAAGAGGAAGGTGAGCGCTGGCCCCATACAGAAACGGGAAGGCTCAGAAAGGTTTGGAACCATCTCAGTCCTCTAAACCTCTGGAAAACTGCTGGGGACCTTCTACCGCTGCACCACAGAGAGTATCTTAACTCACTGCACCTCTGTAGGGTTTGCCAATTGCACAGGGGCAGATAGGACAGCACTCCAGAGGGTGAATGTCATGGCCCAGAGGATCACGGGTTGCCCTCTCCCCTCTTTGGAAGAGCTTTACAGCTCCCGCTGCCGTAAGAAAGTTCAAAACATCCTCAAAGATCCATCTCATCCTGGGAACCCTTTTTTAAAAAAACTATTACCATCTGGTAGACAGTACCGGAGCATAAAAACAAGGACAAATAGGCTGAAAAACAGCTTCTATCCCAGGGCAGGAGCTCTGCTGAATTCTACTGTACAGTACACTGAAGATGGTATTTTATTTTGTTGTACGATGTGCAATGACGATAAACTAAACTAAATTATAAATCCAGGACTACCTGGAAAATAAAGTAAAGCCAAAAGGTCAGTGGGGTCTTCGGTCCACGTGCCCCCCACGCCCCCCATTTTCCTTCTGTCTCCTGATGCAAAGGGCAGGCCCTGCTGACCCCAGCTGGCACCCCAAAGGCGGCCAGGACAGCCGGGGGGGGGGCTTGGCCCGCCACATACCAGTTGCGATGAGGGTACCCATACATCGAGGGCAGGCTGGGCAAAGCCTGGTAGGCGGTTCGTCCCCGGGCGTAGGTCTGCAGGAAGAGCTGCTTATAGGGGGAGAACGTGACCACCCCCACCTGGTCATGGAGGAGCTGTGGAGAAAAGAGGCGGGAGAAAACATTGACCCACTCCCCTTAACGAAGGATGGGTGAAGCTCCCCTTGTTGTGGTGCGGACGGCTGAGGTCTCGGAGAGCGAGGACTCGGATGAGGAGGGGCCTGCATGTGATTCAGGGATGAAGAGGCCCCTGAGGAGCCCGGGCCCAGCGTGCGTGTGCGCGCACAAGGCTGCTTGCAGGAAAGAGACGCTGCAGCAGCACGGGGGACTCGGGAGTAAGGCTGCAATGGCCCCTCCCTCAAGAGATAAAAGCCAGCTGAGAAACCGGAGTTCTTTGCAGGAAGTAAAGAAGTTTTTGCACTCGAGCCTGGTGGATGTTTGTGATATCTGGATTGGTGTTTGGAGACTCTTTGTGTTTGAAATATTTCTTAGTAACTTTATCTAGTGTTCTTGGCAGCCTTGCACCACCCTTGGCAAGGCTGGTTCTTATCAGAGACAATGAGTCGGAAACAGCCTTTTAACCGGAAAGGAACGGAATTCGTAAAGAATCATTAAAAGGTTTTGCTCCTTGAGACGTGGGGGACTTCAGTTCCCAGAATTCCCCAACCGGTGGAGCTGGCTGGGGAATTCTGGGGAGTTGGAAGTCCACACACGTCTTACAGTTGCCAAGTTGGACAAGCACTGCTCTCCAGAGGCCGGGGAGGGGCTCTTAGCACGGCAGATGGACCCGGAAAAATCCGTGCCGTTTTGGAATGGGCTCCCCCTTGCACCAGAAAACGACTGCAGAGTTTCACTAATTTTTACCATCAATTGATCCCAGCGTTTGCAAAGATTGTGTTATCTATGACAAATCTCCTCAAGACTAAGGCTGTTCTGATCCAAACCTTGTTCCAGGTGAACAAACATGAAACAGAGATGATAGCAAAAGCTTTTAATGCCTGAGAATTCCGTTCCTTCCCGGTTAAAAGGCTGCTTCAAACTAAGTGTCACTGATAAGAACGAGCCTTGCCAAGGTGGTGCAAGGCAGCCAAGAACACTAGATAAAGTTACTCAGAAATATTTCAAACACAAAGAGTCTCCAAACACCAACCAAGATATTCCGAACGTCCACCAGGCTTGAGTGCAAACACTTCTTTGCTTCCTGCAAAGAACTCCGGTCTCTCAGGCTGGCTTTTATCCCTTAAGGGAGGGGCCATCACCTTGCAGCCTTGCTCCCGAGTTGCCCGTGTTGCTGCAGCTGCTCTTTCCTTTGAGCAGCCCTGCGCGCACACACCCTCGGCACAGGCTCCTCGGGGTGCTCTTCCTCATTGCTGCCAGCCTCCACAATCTCCAAAGGCCGCACTTCACTCCCTGATGCTCCTGGCCCCATCCCTGCACCACACACAGGCCCCTCACCTGAGTCCTCGCTCTCTGACACCTCAGCCCTCCACATCTGCTGCCGGTGAACCACAACAAAAGAGAATTGAAACCAAAACCCAGCCGACCGTTGGATGGTCCATGGAGCGCCAGGCGGCTTAAGGCCGGCGTGCTAAGAGCCCCTCCCCACCCTCTGGAGAGCAGTGCTTGTCCAACTTGGCAACTGTAAGACGTGTGTGGACTTCAACTCCCCAGAATTCCCCAGCCAGCTCAAACTGGTGGGGAATTCTGGGAACTGAAGCCCCCCACGTCTCGAGGAGCGTGAGTGGTTTGACAGCGGTCTAGTTCTTGCCTCAAAGGTGTTGTTTTTTTCCCCAATGAAAGGCAACGTCCGTTTCCCACTTACAGGTATATCAACTGCACTGCACAAGTCCAGAAGGGCCAATTTCCACCCCACCTGGATAAATGACCCTAGAGAACGTACCCTCATGGCTGTCTCAAAAGAGCCGGCCAGGATGTGGTCCACGGGCAGTTGGGAATTGTTGCACCAGACCTAAAGGAGAGGCAGAGAAAATGAGGTGAGAAATATACCTTTTCCAGCAAAACAGGTTCCATTATAACCCAAACTTCAAAGACAGGATCGAGACTTGGCACACCGAAAGTTAAAACTCTTAATAGAAGAGAATAGCTGTAGCTCAGGATTGAACCGTGGGGGGCTTGGTCCACTCTGAGCCTGGCGTTTCATGACCCAACTCGGGAATATCGGTGATCTCCCCGCTTCCTTGCCTCCCTCAATTTTTCCTTCCTTCCTTCCTTCCTTCCTTCCTTCCTTCCTTCCTTCCTTCCTTCCTTCCTTCCTTCCCTCCTCAGATTTTCCTCCCTTCCTTTCCTTTTTCTCTCTCCTCTCCTCCCTCCCTCCTTTCCTCCTTTCTTTTCCTCTCCTCTCCTTCCTTCTCTCCCTTTCCTCCCTTCCTTCCCTCCTCAGATTTTCCTCCCTCCCTTTCCTCTCTCCTCTCCTCCCTCCCTTTCCTCCTCCTTTCTTTTCCTCTCCTCTCCTCCCCTCTCCACTTCCTTCCCTCCCTTTCCTTCTTTCCTTCCCTCCCTCCCTCCCTCTTGAGCTTGTTTTCTTCCCCACATTTCATTATCCAACCAGGTAACATCATCAGTACTAAAAGAGGACGTAAACCACCCCCAACACTGGTGGCGTAACTCGGTTGGGTCACGAAACGTCTCCAGGAAAACCGCCCAGCCCAGAGAGCGCCCTCAAGACCTCACAGTTCAGACTCTGGACTCCTCTGCCTGACCAAAGCATTCTGAACCCCCCCACAACAAGCCAGCAGCTGCCAAATCCACCTGGAGGAGGTTTGAGGGGGGGTGGGGGGGTCTGAGAAAGACAGGGACCCTTCAACCCTCGCCCTGAGGACGGGATCTCGTCTTGCAGGGACCCATTTTCCCCGGATCTTTCTGGATCTTGGTGTGGTTCTAAATCCGTTTGGGGTGGGGGGCAGAGGAGGGGCTCCCTGGATCTGTGCCAAGAGCTCTCCCACCTACCTGTGCAGGGCTGGTGCCCTTGGTGGGGGGTACGAAGAATCCCTCTTCGGCTTCACCGGTGGGGCCGGGGGGGGGGGGGGGGGGGGGGGGGGGGGAAAGAAAGACGGCAAGGGAAAAAATCAATGAATGCGATCGTCAAGCCCGAAATTGACATAGGCGTAGCCATTTTATTTAGCCTTATTATAAATTCCTTTTCCTTTCTTTCTCTTTTTTTCTGGGTGGGGGAAGGGTTTCGGGCTTGCCACATTCCTAAGGTGGGAGGAGTGGAGATAGAGAGAGAGTTGTTTTGGCTAGGTGGTTCTCCTTCCCGTGGGAACGAAAGCTGACCCTGCTGCGACGTGGAGGTTGGAGGCTGATGACGCCAGACTAACGTTGATTTACTTCTGTTGGGGACTTTTGGGGTCTGTTTCTAACTTCCAATCTTATGTGGTGCAATTCCGGGTTGGGTCAGATCCCGAATGACAAACAGACTTTGCCAATTTGATGCTTTACCTAAATAAAAGAAGTTGTCTTGGAAGGTGGACTTTGCTCTTTTCCCTTTTAAATGGATTTCATCGCCTGGAAACCGGACAGCAATTTTTTTGCATGTACAGGTGGTCCTTGACTTACAACAGGGGTGGTCAAACTCATAGCATAGGTTCTCCTGCTTGAGCAGGGGGCTGGACTAGAAGACCTCCAAGGTCCCTTCCAGCCCTATCCTATTCCTATTCCTCTCTTCCCACCCTTCTCCTTCTTTCCCTCAATTATCTAACTCTTTCTTTTGCGTTTTTGTCTTGCAATGACATTGAATAAAACCGGAAAATAACAAAGAAAAAGGAAAACGGACTGTTAAGAAAACAGAGCTATAGTGAGTAACGCCGATAGCTGCTCTTGCACCAACACCCCATGTGTTCATCACCAAGCACCACTCCCCACGCACACATACACACAAACACACACAAGACGAGGATGCCCTGGTTGTTGGGGAAGATGGGGATTGTAAGAGGGAGGAAATGCATGAAAAGGCAGGAGGATTTTAAAAATAATCCGCTGAGATCACAGTCACACGTGGCTCCTAGGGACGTGCAACCCAAACATCCTCCAGTCGTGCAAACTGGGCCAATTTACCAGTTCTGGAGGAAGATCCAGGTCTTCCTCAATATCCCAGCCACCTCCTTCCTCCTGGCCTTTGGCCAAGCCGTCCTCGCCAAAGCCTTCCCCGGCGTCCACAAAGCCATCTGAACGGAAGAAAGAAAGGGATTTTTTTTTTAAAAAATTAATGAATTAAGGACTACGTCCCTGCAGTTAAAATAAACAGATTTTCAGGCTACACTACAGGATGAATCTGGACTGTTTCACACATATGGCATTCAGCTTTGTTCGGGTATTTTCCCACGTCATTGTAGTTGTGCTTTTAAAGTTGTAGCACACTATACAGAAGCCTGATGACGGCAGATGAGATTCTGCTAAAACATCACTACAACTTTAAAAGCACAACTACTATGACGTGGGAAAATACTCGAACAAAGCTGAATAACATACATATAAATACCCGCGAAAGCTTAAGAAAACATATATATATATAGAGAGAGACAGACAGACAGACAGACCATTTCTGTAGAAATATAGTCAGTAAAATCAAAATCAAACTTTTTAAGAGCTTGTATAGCTCCCGCTGCCTTGAGAAAGTTCAAAACATCCCCAAAGATCCATCTCATCCTGGGGACCCTTTTTTTTTGAACGATTACCATCTGGCAGACGGTACAGAATAATAAAAACAAGGACAAACAGAAGTTGAAAAACAGCTTCTATCCCAGGGCAGTAACTATATTGAATTCTACTCTATAGTGCAATATTAATGTTGCATTAGTATTAAGGGGTTTTCAACATGATTGTATAGAATGCGAAAGATGTGTGTTTGTGTTTTATTTTTATAGTTATAATAATGTACCCTGAAGATGGTATTTAATTTTGTTGTGTGAGGTGCAATGACAATAAACTAAACTAATGTAAATTTAAAGCTGTCACCTACACCTTTTGACAGTAGCTATATATCTTGCTATTATTTTAGGCGGGGGGAAATCCACTCTAACAGGAGAAAAACACGGCAACATTGACATCCAAAATGCATGCAAACAGATATTCTTTTCCACTTTTACATTCCTCAGCATAAAAAAAACTGTTTCCAAAGTTGAGGAAAACAACCAGCAGTAGTTTCATGATTGCAATTAAGAAACAGACACTTGTATAAGAAGAAATGCACTTTGCACGTGCCCAGATGCCCAGTCCACGGCTGGAATTTGGGATTCCTTCCAGATGTCAGAGCTCCGGCATCGACCCCCATTTAAATCAGGAGTCTCTAGCCGCGTCTCTCAGAGTTTAAAGAAGATGTGTTAGGAGTGAACATACCGGTGCTACCTGGGAGCAGCCGACATCGTTCATTTCCCCCTTGACCCTGATCTCCCCCCCGCCCCCTGGATGTATATTCTCCAATGGGACACATCCATAGCCAAGAGTCTTCAATCATGCTCTCCAGTAATAATCTTGAGCGCCAGAAGCTTCGGCCACCTAGAAATTATCTGAGGAATGCACTGCATCCGCCGCTCCCTTTTCTGCTGGCAACTCTAAAAGCCCAGAGAAAACTTTTCAAGTTGACACCCGAGACGCGCCACCCCCCTCACCTTCATCCAGCTGCAGCTCGGCATCTTCTCCCCAGCCTTCAGTGCCCACGGTGTCGATATCGATGTCGGCTGCCAAGGCGCCGCCTTTCCCTGCAGGGAGGGAGAGAGAGAGAGCAGCTCAGCCAACTGGACATTCACAACCCCCTGGCCCATCAGCTGCAGGTGGCCCGCCAGGAGTGGGAGAGAAGGGGGCTGGAGCTGCTGACCTTTGCTGGCGATGGTGCCCTCAAAGAAGCCCTTGGAGACGGTCAGCAGAGGCCAGTTGGTGTCCAAGGGCATGATGGGGGCCGGAGGCTGGAGCAGGCGGGCATTGGGGTCGATCTCTGGGATCTGAAGGAGGAACAGAAGAACCTTCAGAGCCCCAGTTCAGAGGAGGAGAAGGAATTGGAACCCAGATGGTCCAACGGGGGTTGGCACGTCTCCCTTGGCACGTTTGGAGCATGCCGGGGCTGAGTACGATGCTGTCCCAGGCCACTCAGGCATTGGGGGAGGATCGGCTGCTAAGAGGCACTGCTGCCGACAGGCAGCCGATCCCCTCCGGTGAGGAACAGCTGCCTCCTCCACTGATCCGAGGGCACAGACAGCTAGGCTGGCTGGAGAATTCTGGGAGTTGAAGTCCACAAGTCTTAAAAGTTGCCAAGTTTGGAGACTTCTATCCCTAGCGCTTTAGTGATCCCTTCAAAAAAGAGGTTGCAAAATTTATTCACTCGTGATTTGATTTTTTTTTTCCGTTTGCATATATAGAACTGCTGATCCAGTTCTACAGAGGAATGATGGAGTCTGTCCTCTGCACCTCTATAACTGTCTGGTTTGGCTCTGCAACCCAACAGGACAGACACAGACTCCGGAGAGTAATTAGGACTGCAGAAAAATGATTACTATCAACCTGCCTTCCATCGAGGACCTGTATGCTGCACGAGTCAAAAAGAGGACTATGAAAATATCTACACACCCCTCACATCGGGGACATTAACTGTTTCAACTCCTACCCTCAAAATGATGCTATAGAGCCCTGCTCACCAGAACAACTAGACACAAGTGCAGTTTTTCCCTAAAAACCATCACTCTGCTAAACAAATCATTCCCTCCACACTGTCCAACTATTTACAGAGTCTGCACTACTATTACTATTAATCCTCCCATCCTTCCTTTCACCCATCTCCTTGTTGTGGTCTGCCGGCAGCCTGCGAAGACATCAGCAGAGTTGGACAGTTTTGGAAGAACAGGGGCCAGTCTGGGCGTCTGGGAAGGACTCGGCCGAGGGTCCTGCATCCGATGCAGAGATGGGGCCAAGGCCATCTGGGAGGGGAGTGCAGCCTCTGGAGTCTGGCAGCAGTGAGGCAGAGGAACAAGGGGAGCCTGTTCCCAATGCGCGTAGAGCTGCCAGAAGGCCAGAGCAGCTGAGACAAAAGGGACGACTCGGGAGGAAGGCTGGGAGGTGATTGCCCCTCCTCCCATAAGACGTAAAGGAGGAGCAAAGGGACATGAGCCTTTGCAGGAAGCAACTTTGTTCGTACTGGTCGGTTTGAAACCTGAAGCTCTGTGTTGAATTTGTGCTCCGTTTTGGCCTCGTATAACTAATTGGTTGGCAGCCTTTCAAGGAAGATAAAGGTGCGTGCTGATCAGACTTATCCCAAAGGACTTTGGCAGACTTCTGTGGGACTATTTACAAACTGTGTGAGACTCATTATGGGCTGTGAATGACTGAAATTCACAGCCGTTGAAATAAAGAAAAAAAAGATTTGGGGATTTTATAATGTGTGTTTGTTAGTGTGTCAATAAGCCCTGGTCAGAACACTTCTCCCAGTTATGACTGTTATGACGGTAACTTTGTCGCTTGTATCCTTATGATTTATATTGACTGTTTCCTAGTATGATTTGATGGCTTCTTGTACCCTGTGACTATCATTAAGTGATGATTATTCTTGACTCTGGACGGAAGTATCTTTTCTTTTATGTACACTGAGAGCATTTGCACCAAGACAAATTCCTTGTGTGTCTAATCACACTTGGCCAATAAAGAATTCTATTCTATTCTATTCTATTCTATTCTATTCTATTCTATTCTAT